>CM068306.1:77264643-77400113 GCA_034768735.1 Schistosoma mekongi | reverse complement strand
TATAGAACTGCGAATTAAGGTCACCACGTCTCAGTTTAGGGCAATAAACTGTTCAATAGGCAGCTCATAGCCTATGTGTTGAACAAATAGGACATGGCTGTTAGCTAACTTTAAAACAAACAACATCTCATTCACGCACAATGTAACACGAAATATTTCATATTAAGGCGACATCCAACAACAAAGTATGCATTTAAAACTAAATGTTCTATCTTAAAATACCCAGTGCGTAATATGTGGAGACAGCGACCCTCGATAGTATCAATCAGGATAGTATGGCATTGGATAGGTGAATTTTGCAATAGTGACAAAATGAACACGTACGGGAGTTAGTGATTCACAGGATTAATGATGTCTGAGTGTAGTGTAAGTAGAGAGGGGAGCCAGTGATAGCGAAAGATTTGAGTGGATAATGCTGTGCATGAGTGTGTGGGATAGAGTAGATGAGAGATCGTGAGTTGGAGATTGAGCGTGCATTTAAAAAGAGAGAATGTGTGTGTGTGGGTGTTCAGTGAGATGTGTGACACAATGGATGCCGGCCACTGCTTAAAGTATTCACTGGAATGGACATATAGGAAGTGGCAATGTGTTGATGATAGTGGGATAGTGTCAATGATGATGGGCGTTGTTTTGAATGGACTAGTTGTTGATGATAGTGCTATGTGAATGACGTTAGAGTGATGTGTGGGAAGTGCATTGATGGTGTGAGGATGAATTTGGCGAAGGTAGTTTTAATGCATAAATGTGTTGTCGATTTATTAGCGTTAGTTTAGTGTGATTGACGTTGGAATGATTAGTGAGAAGAGTCTGGGAGAGTATGTGAGGTTATGTGACGTGAGTTTAGTGGGGGTGGGGATTGAGGAGGGTGATGGGGAGAGATTGATTGTGTGAGTGATGCAGGACGATTACCTTGATGACTATGTTCGGACTTAAAGTGAGGACCGTGAGGCCTCCCCCTGACAAAAACTACACTCCCGAGCGCACCCTTTAGGGTTCGTCCGCGATGTCAACCCACCGAGTGCAATGGTGAGCCTCCCACCCGTGTCAGAGCCATATCCCTGATCACCCTGAACCCGCGCCATGTGAAGTTTACACCCAGACCACCTCTCATATAAACCGTCCATGGTTATTCCAATAACTCAGCGAGAACACACCTCTCTGCAAATTACAACCAAATTGGTGTAGCGACCTATTCGATATATTCTCAACACATAACCTTCTTTATCTCCTAATACTCGTCATAAATTAGTGCTTACCACTATCTCAACATATCACCAATTGATTTGTAGCACAAATGTCACCATATCCGTCATTGTATGCCGAAGATTCTCCACTTATATCGACTCATTAAATCTCACACCTTATTATTCCCTAGACTTATTGTTCAAGTCTCCACATTTATTTTTTGCACATGGATCACTTACACATCGGCTTCAAACAATGACAGACTGACTATTGCACAAGGGACATCTTCTATTATCGTTCAATACAATATCCTTCGATCGATATAGTCCCATGTGGTACCTTCGATTTGTCTATCATGCATATTCATGTCGTAGATTGTAGACATGCTTTGTATGCAAGTGGTTGTGGCATTAACATTGAAATTAGTATGGCATTGGATAGGTGAATTTTGCAATAGTGACAAACTGAACACGTAACGGGCGTTAGTGAATTCAACAGATTATGATGTGCTGAGTGTAGTGATAGTATTATAGGGAGACAGTGATAGGCGAAAGAGGGGTGCTTGATAATCCTGTGCTGGTGTGTGTATGAGGAAGCGCTTGAGAGATAGTGAGTGGAGCGTGAGCGTCAATTTCAAAAAAGAAGAGAGAGTTGTGTTGTGTGTTTCAGTGAGATGGTTGGAACCTGGATGCCGGCATGCTAAAGTATTCACGTGAATTGGACATATAGTGAAGTGTCAATTGTGGTTGATGATAGTGGGAATAAGGTAGAATTATGAATGGCGTTGTTTTGAATGGACTATTTGGTTGATGAGAAGTGCTGATGTGAATTGCCCCCTTGAGATTGATGTGTGTGAGAGTGCTGTGATGTGTGAGGAGAATTTGGCGAAGGTAGTCATGCATAAATGTGTTTTGTAGCGTGTTAGCGTTAGTTTAGTGTGATTGACGTTGATGAGTAGTGATGAAGAGATGGAGAGTAGGTGAGGTGATGTGAAGTAGTTAGTTTGTGGTGATATGAGTAGGTGGAGAGGGGAATATTGATTGGTGTGTAGTGAGCAGGACTGATTCCCTGATAGACTTTTTCGTAATTAAAGGAGACCGTGAGGCCTCCCCCTGACAATAAACGACACGCCCGAGCGCACCCGATTAGGTCGTCGCGATTTTCAACCCCCGCGGGCAATGGTGAGCGCCACCCGGTCAGAGCTTCCTGATCACCCTGAACCCGGCGCCAGGTAAAGTTTAAGCCCCACTATCAGTAATACCGTCGGTTATTCCAATAACTCAGCAATAAAACCTCCTGCAAATTAAACCAATTTACCACCTATTCGAATATATTCTTCTCACAATAACCTTCTTTATCTCCTAACTACTCGTCAATAAATGATTGCTTAACCACTATCTCATACACTATCACCAATTGATTTGTAGCACAAATGTTCACATCTCCAGTGCATTGTTGCCAGATTATCCACGTTATATACTACTCATGAATCTCACACTATTATTCACTAACTTAATGTTCAAGCTCCACATTTTTTGCCACATATCACTTACATCGGCTCAAACATGACAGACTGACTATTGCCCAGGTAGTGACATCTTCTATTATCGTGCATACAATATTCGTCGATCGAATAAAGTCCCATGTGGTACACTTCGATTTGTTCTATCATGCATATTCATGTAGTAGATTGGAGCACTGCTTTTGTATGCAAGTGTGTGGCATTAACAATGGTAATGTATGCATTGGATAGGTAAATTTTGCAATAGTGACAAAATGAACACGTACGGGCGGTAGGAATTCAACAGGATAATGATGTGTCTGAGTGTAGTGTAGTGAATGAGAGGGGGAGCCAGTGATAGCGAAGATTGTGATTGATAATCTGTTCATGAGTGTGTGTATTAGGAAAGAGATGTGAGAGATAGTGAGTGTGAGAGTGGATCGTGCCAGTTAAAAACGAGAGAGAGAGAGGTGTGTTTTGTTTCAGTGAGATGTGTGGAACATGGATGCCGGCAATGCAAAGTAGTCCCGTGGAATTGGACATATAGTGAAGTGGCAATGTTTTTGATGATAGTGGGATAGGTAAATGATGATGGGCGTTGTTTTGAATGGCTAGTTTGGTTTTGATGAAATTTTGCTATGTGAATGCCGTGAGAGTGATGTGTGTGAGAACGTGCATGGAGTGTGAGATGAATTGGCGCAGGTGTTTTAATCCTAAATGTGTTGTAAGAGTGTGTAGCGTTAGTTTAGTGTGAGTGACGTTGATGAGTAGTGATGAGAGCATGGAGAGATCGGTGAGGTGATGTGAATTGATTTAGGTGTGTGATATGAGTAGTGGAGAGGGGAGAGATTGATTGTGTGGAGTGATTGCAGACTGATTACCGTGATCGCTAGTTCGATTAAGGGAGACCGTGAGGCCTCCCCACGACCAAAAACTCCACGCCCGAGCGCACCCGATAGGGTATCGTCGCGATATTCAACCCCCGAGGTGCAATGGTGGCTCCACCCGGGGTCAAAGCATTCCTGATCCCCCTGAACCCCCGGCGCCAGTAAGTTTAATCACCACTATCGTATACCGTCTGGTTATTCCAATAACTCAGCAATAAAACACCTCTCCTGCAAATTAACACCAATTTACCACTATTCGAATATATTCTCACATCACCTTCTTCTTCCTCTACCGTCAATAAATTATTGCTTACCACTATCTCAACATATCACCAATTGATGTTTAGGCCCAAAGGTACCAATAATCCATTTTTCATTGTTTGCCAGATTATCCCAGTTATATACTACTCATTAAATCTCACACTTATTATTCACTAGACTTACTGTTCAAGCTCCACATTTATTTGCACATGATCCTTACATTACATCGGCTTCAAACAATGACAGACTGAGTCTATTGCATCAGGGCCGTCGTTCTATTATCGTTCAATACAATAGTCCTTCGATCGATATAGTCCATTGTCACTTCGATTTGTTCTATCATGCATATTCATGTAGTAGATTGTGAGAATGCTTTGTATGCAAGTGGTGTGGCATTAACATGGTGATATGAATGCATTGGATAGGTGCATTTTTGCAATAGTGACAAAATGAACACGTACGGGAGTTAGTGAATTCAACAGGATTAATGATGTGCTGAGTGTAGTGTAGTATGAGAGGGGGAGACAGTGATAGCGAAAGATGTGATTGATAATCTGTGCATGAGTTGTGTATGAGGAAGAGATGGAGAGATAGTGAGTGGGAGAGTGAGCGTGCAATTTAAAAAAGAGAGAGAGTGTGTGTGTGTGTGTTTCAGTGAGATGTGTGGAAACAATGGATGCCGGCAATGCTAAAGTATTCACGTGGAATTGGACATATAGTGAAGTGGCAATGTGGTTGATGATAGTGGGATAGTGTAAATGAGATGGGCGTTGTTTTGAATGGACTAGTTGGTTGATGAGAAGTGCTATGTGAATGACGTGAGAGTGATGTGTGTGAGAGTGCATGTGATGTGTGAGGATGAATTTGGCGAAGGTAGTTTTATGCATAAATGTGTTGTAGAGTTGTTAGCGTTAGTTTAGTGTGATTGACGTTGATGAGTAGTGATGAAGAGATGGAGAGTAGGTGAGGTGATGTGAAGTGAGTTTAGTTGTGGTGATATGAGTAGGTGGAGAGGGGAGAGATTGATTGTGTGAGTGATGCAGGACTGATTACCTGATAGACTATGTTCGTAATTAAAGGGAGGACCGTGAGGCCTCCCCACTGACAAAAACTACACGCCCGAGCGCACCCGATTAGGGTTCGTCGCGAGTTTCAACCCACCGAGGTGCAATGGTGAGCCTCCACCCGGGGTCAGAGCATTCCTGATCACCCTGAACCCGGCGCCAGGTAAGTTTAAGCACCACCTATCAGTATACCGTCTGGTTATTTCCAATAACTCAGCAATAAAACACCTCTCTCTGCAAATTAACACCAATTTACCACCTATTCGAATATATTCTCAACAATAACCTTCTTTATCTCCTAATACTCGTCAATAAATTATTGCTTACCACTATCTCATACATATCACCAATTGATTTGTAGCACAAATGTCACCATATCCATTTCATTGTTGCCAGATTATCCACGTTATATACTACTCATTAAATCTCACACTTATTATTCACTAGACTTAATGTTCAAGCTCCACATTTATTTGCACATGATCACTTACATCGGCTTCAAACAATGACAGACTGACTATTGCACAAGGGACATCTTCTATTATCGTTCAATACAATATTCTTCGATCGATATAGTCCCATGTGGTACACTTCGATTTGTTCTATCATGCATATTCATGTAGTAGATTGTGAGAATGCTTTTGTATGCAAGTGGTGTGGCATTAACATGGATAATAGTATGCATTGGATAGGTGAAATTTTGCAATAGTGACAAAATGAACACGTACGGGAGTTAGTGAATTCAACAGGATTAATGATGTGCTGAGTGTAGTGTAGTATGAGAGGGGGAGACAGTGATAGCGAAAGATTGTGATTGATAATCTGTGCATGAGTGTGTGTATGAGGAAGAGATGGAGAGATAGTGAGTGGGAGAGTGAGCGTGCAATTTAAAAAGAGAGAGAGTGTGTGTGTGTGTGTTTCAGTGAGATGTGTGGAAACAATGGATGCCGGCAATGCTAAAGTATTCACGTGGAATTGGACATATAGTGAAGTGGCAATGTGGTTGATGATAGTGGGATAGTGTAAATGATGATGGGCGTTGTTTTGAATGGACTAGTTGGTTGATGAGAAGTGCTATGTGAATGACGTGAGAGTGATGTGTGTGAGAGTGCATGTGATGTGTGAGGATGAATTTGGCGAAGGTAGTTTATGCATAAATGTGTTGTAGAGTTGTTAGCGTTAGTTTAGTGTGATTGACGTTGATGAGTAGTGATGAAGAGATGGAGAGTAGGTGAGGTGATGTGAAGTGAGTTTAGTTGTGGTGATATGAGTAGGTGGAGAGGGGAGAGATTGATTGTGTGAGTGATGCAGGACTGATTACCTGATAGACTATGTTCGTAATTAAAGGGAGGACCGTGAGGCCTCCCCACTGACAAAAACTACACGCCCGAGCGCACCCGATTAGGGTTCGTCGCGAGTTTCAACCCACCGAGGTGCAATGGTGAGCCTCCACCCGGGGTCAGAGCATTCCTGATCACCCTGAACCCGGCGCCAGGTAAGTTTAAGCACCACCTATCAGTATACCGTCTGGTTATTTCCAATAACTCAGCAATAAAACACCTCTCTCTGCAAATTAACACCAATTTACCACCTATTCGAATATATTCTCAACAATAACCTTCTTTATCTCCTAATACTCGTCAATAAATTATTGCTTACCACTATCTCATACATATCACCAATTGATTTGTAGCACAAATGTCACCATATCCATTTCATTGTTGCCAGATTATCCACGTTATATACTACTCATTAAATCTCACACTTATTATTCACTAGACTTAATGTTCAAGCTCCACATTTATTTGCACATGATCACTTACATCGGCTTCAAACAATGACAGACTGACTATTGCACAAGGGACATCTTCTATTATCGTTCAATACAATATTCTTCGATCGATATAGTCCCATGTGGTACACTTCGATTTGTTCTATCATGCATATTCATGTAGTAGATTGTGAGAATGCTTTTGTATGCAAGTGGTGTGGCATTAACATGGATAATAGTATGCATTGGATAGGTGAAATTTTGCAATAGTGACAAAATGAACACGTACGGGAGTTAGTGAATTCAACAGGATTAATGATGTGCTGAGTGTAGTGTAGTATGAGAGGGGGAGACAGTGATAGCGAAAGATTGTGATTGATAATCTGTGCATGAGTGTGTGTATGAGGAAGAGATGGAGAGATAGTGAGTGGGAGAGTGAGCGTGCAATTTAAAAAGAGAGAGAGTGTGTGTGTGTGTGTTTCAGTGAGATGTGTGGAAACAATGGATGCCGGCAATGCTAAAGTATTCACGTGGAATTGGACATATAGTGAAGTGGCAATGTGGTTGATGATAGTGGGATAGTGTAAATGATGATGGGCGTTGTTTTGAATGGACTAGTTGGTTGATGAGAAGTGCTATGTGAATGACGTGAGAGTGATGTGTGTGAGAGTGCATGTGATGTGTGAGGATGAATTTGGCGAAGGTAGTTTTATGCATAAATGTGTTGTAGAGTTGTTAGCGTTAGTTTAGTGTGATTGACGTTGATGAGTAGTGATGAAGAGATGGAGAGTAGGTGAGGTGATGTGAAGTGAGTTTAGTTGTGGTGATATGAGTAGGTGGAGAGGGGAGAGATTGATTGTGTGAGTGATGCAGGACTGATTACCTGATAGACTATGTTCGTAATTAAAGGGAGGACCGTGAGGCCTCCCCACTGACAAAAACTACACGCCCGAGCGCACCCGATTAGGGTTCGTCGCGAGTTTCAACCCACCGAGGTGCAATGGTGAGCCTCCACCCGGGGTCAGAGCATTCCTGATCACCCTGAACCCGGCGCCAGGTAAGTTTAAGCACCACCTATCAGTATACCGTCTGGTTATTTCCAATAACTCAGCAATAAAACACCTCTCTGCAAATTAACACCAATTTACCACCTATTCGAATATATTCTCAACAATAACCTTCTTTATCTCCTAATACTCGTCAATAAATTATTGCTTACCACTATCTCATACATATCACCAATTGATTTGTAGCACAAATGTCACCATATCCATTTCATTGTTGCCAGATTATCCACGTTATATACTACTCATTAAATCTCACACTTATTATTCACTAGACTTAATGTTCAAGCTCCACATTTATTTGCACATGATCACTTACATCGGCTTCAAACAATGACAGACTGACTATTGCACAAGGGACATCTTCTATTATCGTTCAATACAATATTCTTCGATCGATATAGTCCCATGTGGTACACTTCGATTTGTTCTATCATGCATATTCATGTAGTAGATTGTGAGAATGCTTTTGTATGCAAGTGGTGTGGCATTAACATGGATAATAGTATGCATTGGATAGGTGAAATTTTGCAATAGTGACAAAATGAACACGTACGGGAGTTAGTGAATTCAACAGGATTAATGATGTGCTGAGTGTAGTGTAGTATGAGAGGGGGAGACAGTGATAGCGAAAGATTGTGATTGATAATCTGTGCATGAGTGTGTGTATGAGGAAGAGATGGAGAGATAGTGAGTGGGAGAGTGAGCGTGCAATTTAAAAAAGAGAGAGAGTGTGTGTGTGTGTGTTTCAGTGAGATGTGTGGAAACAATGGATGCCGGCAATGCTAAAGTATTCACGTGGAATTGGACATATAGTGAAGTGGCAATGTGGTTGATGATAGTGGGATAGTGTAAATGATGATGGGCGTTGTTTTGAATGGACTAGTTGGTTGATGAGAAGTGCTATGTGAATGACGTGAGAGTGATGTGTGTGAGAGTGCATGTGATGTGTGAGGATGAATTTGGCGAAGGTAGTTTTATGCATAAATGTGTTGTAGAGTTGTTAGCGTTAGTTTAGTGTGATTGACGTTGATGAGTAGTGATGAAGAGATGGAGAGTAGGTGAGGTGATGTGAAGTGAGTTTAGTTGTGGTGATATGAGTAGGTGGAGAGGGGAGAGATTGATTGTGTGAGTGATGCAGGACTGATTACCTGATAGACTATGTTCGTAATTAAAGGGAGGACCGTGAGGCCTCCCCACTGACAAAAACTACACGCCCGAGCGCACCCGATTAGGGTTCGTCGCGAGTTTCAACCCACCGAGGTGCAATGGTGAGCCTCCACCCGGGGTCAGAGCATTCCTGATCACCCTGAACCCGGCGCCAGGTAAGTTTAAGCACCACCTATCAGTATACCGTCTGGTTATTTCCAATAACTCAGCAATAAAACACCTCTCTGCAAATTAACACCAATTTACCACCTATTCGAATATATTCTCAACAATAACCTTCTTTATCTCCTAATACTCGTCAATAAATTATTGCTTACCACTATCTCATACATATCACCAATTGATTTGTAGCACAAATGTCACCATATCCATTTCATTGTTGCCAGATTATCCACGTTATATACTACTCATTAAATCTCACACTTATTATTCACTAGACTTAATGTTCAAGCTCCACATTTATTTGCACATGATCACTTACATCGGCTTCAAACAATGACAGACTGACTATTGCACAAGGGACATCTTCTATTATCGTTCAATACAATATTCTTCGATCGATATAGTCCCATGTGGTACACTTCGATTTGTTCTATCATGCATATTCATGTAGTAGATTGTGAGAATGCTTTTGTATGCAAGTGGTGTGGCATTAACATGGATAATAGTATGCATTGGATAGGTGAAATTTTGCAATAGTGACAAAATGAACACGTACGGGAGTTAGTGAATTCAACAGGATTAATGATGTGCTGAGTGTAGTGTAGTATGAGAGGGGGAGACAGTGATAGCGAAAGATTGTGATTGATAATCTGTGCATGAGTGTGTGTATGAGGAAGAGATGGAGAGATAGTGAGTGGGAGAGTGAGCGTGCAATTTAAAAAGAGAGAGAGTGTGTGTGTGTGTGTTTCAGTGAGATGTGTGGAAACAATGGATGCCGGCAATGCTAAAGTATTCACGTGGAATTGGACATATAGTGAAGTGGCAATGTGGTTGATGATAGTGGGATAGTGTAAATGATGATGGGCGTTGTTTTGAATGGACTAGTTGGTTGATGAGAAGTGCTATGTGAATGACGTGAGAGTGATGTGTGTGAGAGTGCATGTGATGTGTGAGGATGAATTTGGCGAAGGTAGTTTTATGCATAAATGTGTTGTAGAGTTGTTAGCGTTAGTTTAGTGTGATTGACGTTGATGAGTAGTGATGAAGAGATGGAGAGTAGGTGAGGTGATGTGAAGTGAGTTTAGTTGTGGTGATATGAGTAGGTGGAGAGGGGAGAGATTGATTGTGTGAGTGATGCAGGACTGATTACCTGATAGACTATGTTCGTAATTAAAGGGAGGACCGTGAGGCCTCCCCACTGACAAAAACTACACGCCCGAGCGCACCCGATTAGGGTTCGTCGCGAGTTTCAACCCACCGAGGTGCAATGGTGAGCCTCCACCCGGGGTCAGAGCATTCCTGATCACCCTGAACCCGGCGCCAGGTAAGTTTAAGCACCACCTATCAGTATACCGTCTGGTTATTTCCAATAACTCAGCAATAAAACACCTCTCTGCAAATTAACACCAATTTACCACCTATTCGAATATATTCTCAACAATAACCTTCTTTATCTCCTAATACTCGTCAATAAATTATTGCTTACCACTATCTCATACATATCACCAATTGATTTGTAGCACAAATGTCACCATATCCATTTCATTGTTGCCAGATTATCCACGTTATATACTACTCATTAAATCTCACACTTATTATTCACTAGACTTAATGTTCAAGCTCCACATTTATTTGCACATGATCACTTACATCGGCTTCAAACAATGACAGACTGACTATTGCACAAGGGACATCTTCTATTATCGTTCAATACAATATTCTTCGATCGATATAGTCCCATGTGGTACACTTCGATTTGTTCTATCATGCATATTCATGTAGTAGATTGTGAGAATGCTTTTGTATGCAAGTGGTGTGGCATTAACATGGATAATAGTATGCATTGGATAGGTGAAATTTTGCAATAGTGACAAAATGAACACGTACGGGAGTTAGTGAATTCAACAGGATTAATGATGTGCTGAGTGTAGTGTAGTATGAGAGGGGGAGACAGTGATAGCGAAAGATTGTGATTGATAATCTGTGCATGAGTGTGTGTATGAGGAAGAGATGGAGAGATAGTGAGTGGGAGAGTGAGCGTGCAATTTAAAAAAGAGAGAGAGTGTGTGTGTGTGTGTTTCAGTGAGATGTGTGGAAACAATGGATGCCGGCAATGCTAAAGTATTCACGTGGAATTGGACATATAGTGAAGTGGCAATGTGGTTGATGATAGTGGGATAGTGTAAATGATGATGGGCGTTGTTTTGAATGGACTAGTTGGTTGATGAGAAGTGCTATGTGAATGACGTGAGAGTGATGTGTGTGAGAGTGCATGTGATGTGTGAGGATGAATTTGGCGAAGGTAGTTTTATGCATAAATGTGTTGTAGAGTTGTTAGCGTTAGTTTAGTGTGATTGACGTTGATGAGTAGTGATGAAGAGATGGAGAGTAGGTGAGGTGATGTGAAGTGAGTTTAGTTGTGGTGATATGAGTAGGTGGAGAGGGGAGAGATTGATTGTGTGAGTGATGCAGGACTGATTACCTGATAGACTATGTTCGTAATTAAAGGGAGGACCGTGAGGCCTCCCCACTGACAAAAACTACACGCCCGAGCGCACCCGATTAGGGTTCGTCGCGAGTTTCAACCCACCGAGGTGCAATGGTGAGCCTCCACCCGGGGTCAGAGCATTCCTGATCACCCTGAACCCGGCGCCAGGTAAGTTTAAGCACCACCTATCAGTATACCGTCTGGTTATTTCCAATAACTCAGCAATAAAACACCTCTCTGCAAATTAACACCAATTTACCACCTATTCGAATATATTCTCAACAATAACCTTCTTTATCTCCTAATACTCGTCAATAAATTATTGCTTACCACTATCTCATACATATCACCAATTGATTTGTAGCACAAATGTCACCATATCCATTTCATTGTTGCCAGATTATCCACGTTATATACTACTCATTAAATCTCACACTTATTATTCACTAGACTTAATGTTCAAGCTCCACATTTATTTGCACATGATCACTTACATCGGCTTCAAACAATGACAGACTGACTATTGCACAAGGGACATCTTCTATTATCGTTCAATACAATATTCTTCGATCGATATAGTCCCATGTGGTACACTTCGATTTGTTCTATCATGCATATTCATGTAGTAGATTGTGAGAATGCTTTTGTATGCAAGTGGTGTGGCATTAACATGGATAATAGTATGCATTGGATAGGTGAAATTTTGCAATAGTGACAAAATGAACACGTACGGGAGTTAGTGAATTCAACAGGATTAATGATGTGCTGAGTGTAGTGTAGTATGAGAGGGGGAGACAGTGATAGCGAAAGATTGTGATTGATAATCTGTGCATGAGTGTGTGTATGAGGAAGAGATGGAGAGATAGTGAGTGGGAGAGTGAGCGTGCAATTTAAAAAAGAGAGAGAGTGTGTGTGTGTGTGTTTCAGTGAGATGTGTGGAAACAATGGATGCCGGCAATGCTAAAGTATTCACGTGGAATTGGACATATAGTGAAGTGGCAATGTGGTTGATGATAGTGGGATAGTGTAAATGATGATGGGCGTTGTTTTGAATGGACTAGTTGGTTGATGAGAAGTGCTATGTGAATGACGTGAGAGTGATGTGTGTGAGAGTGCATGTGATGTGTGAGGATGAATTTGGCGAAGGTAGTTTTATGCATAAATGTGTTGTAGAGTTGTTAGCGTTAGTTTAGTGTGATTGACGTTGATGAGTAGTGATGAAGAGATGGAGAGTAGGTGAGGTGATGTGAAGTGAGTTTAGTTGTGGTGATATGAGTAGGTGGAGAGGGGAGAGATTGATTGTGTGAGTGATGCAGGACTGATTACCTGATAGACTATGTTCGTAATTAAAGGGAGGACCGTGAGGCCTCCCCACTGACAAAAACTACACGCCCGAGCGCACCCGATTAGGGTTCGTCGCGAGTTTCAACCCACCGAGGTGCAATGGTGAGCCTCCACCCGGGGTCAGAGCATTCCTGATCACCCTGAACCCGGCGCCAGGTAAGTTTAAGCACCACCTATCAGTATACCGTCTGGTTATTTCCAATAACTCAGCAATAAAACACCTCTCTGCAAATTAACACCAATTTACCACCTATTCGAATATATTCTCAACAATAACCTTCTTTATCTCCTAATACTCGTCAATAAATTATTGCTTACCACTATCTCATACATATCACCAATTGATTTGTAGCACAAATGTCACCATATCCATTTCATTGTTGCCAGATTATCCACGTTATATACTACTCATTAAATCTCACACTTATTATTCACTAGACTTAATGTTCAAGCTCCACATTTATTTGCACATGATCACTTACATCGGCTTCAAACAATGACAGACTGACTATTGCACAAGGGACATCTTCTATTATCGTTCAATACAATATTCTTCGATCGATATAGTCCCATGTGGTACACTTCGATTTGTTCTATCATGCATATTCATGTAGTAGATTGTGAGAATGCTTTTGTATGCAAGTGGTGTGGCATTAACATGGATAATAGTATGCATTGGATAGGTGAAATTTTGCAATAGTGACAAAATGAACACGTACGGGAGTTAGTGAATTCAACAGGATTAATGATGTGCTGAGTGTAGTGTAGTATGAGAGGGGGAGACAGTGATAGCGAAAGATTGTGATTGATAATCTGTGCATGAGTGTGTGTATGAGGAAGAGATGGAGAGATAGTGAGTGGGAGAGTGAGCGTGCAATTTAAAAAAGAGAGAGAGTGTGTGTGTGTGTGTTTCAGTGAGATGTGTGGAAACAATGGATGCCGGCAATGCTAAAGTATTCACGTGGAATTGGACATATAGTGAAGTGGCAATGTGGTTGATGATAGTGGGATAGTGTAAATGATGATGGGCGTTGTTTTGAATGGACTAGTTGGTTGATGAGAAGTGCTATGTGAATGACGTGAGAGTGATGTGTGTGAGAGTGCATGTGATGTGTGAGGATGAATTTGGCGAAGGTAGTTTTATGCATAAATGTGTTGTAGAGTTGTTAGCGTTAGTTTAGTGTGATTGACGTTGATGAGTAGTGATGAAGAGATGGAGAGTAGGTGAGGTGATGTGAAGTGAGTTTAGTTGTGGTGATATGAGTAGGTGGAGAGGGGAGAGATTGATTGTGTGAGTGATGCAGGACTGATTACCTGATAGACTATGTTCGTAATTAAAGGGAGGACCGTGAGGCCTCCCCACTGACAAAAACTACACGCCCGAGCGCACCCGATTAGGGTTCGTCGCGAGTTTCAACCCACCGAGGTGCAATGGTGAGCCTCCACCCGGGGTCAGAGCATTCCTGATCACCCTGAACCCGGCGCCAGGTAAGTTTAAGCACCACCTATCAGTATACCGTCTGGTTATTTCCAATAACTCAGCAATAAAACACCTCTCTGCAAATTAACACCAATTTACCACCTATTCGAATATATTCTCAACAATAACCTTCTTTATCTCCTAATACTCGTCAATAAATTATTGCTTACCACTATCTCATACATATCACCAATTGATTTGTAGCACAAATGTCACCATATCCATTTCATTGTTGCCAGATTATCCACGTTATATACTACTCATTAAATCTCACACTTATTATTCACTAGACTTAATGTTCAAGCTCCACATTTATTTGCACATGATCACTTACATCGGCTTCAAACAATGACAGACTGACTATTGCACAAGGGACATCTTCTATTATCGTTCAATACAATATTCTTCGATCGATATAGTCCCATGTGGTACACTTCGATTTGTTCTATCATGCATATTCATGTAGTAGATTGTGAGAATGCTTTTGTATGCAAGTGGTGTGGCATTAACATGGATAATAGTATGCATTGGATAGGTGAAATTTTGCAATAGTGACAAAATGAACACGTACGGGAGTTAGTGAATTCAACAGGATTAATGATGTGCTGAGTGTAGTGTAGTATGAGAGGGGGAGACAGTGATAGCGAAAGATTGTGATTGATAATCTGTGCATGAGTGTGTGTATGAGGAAGAGATGGAGAGATAGTGAGTGGGAGAGTGAGCGTGCAATTTAAAAAGAGAGAGAGTGTGTGTGTGTGTGTTTCAGTGAGATGTGTGGAAACAATGGATGCCGGCAATGCTAAAGTATTCACGTGGAATTGGACATATAGTGAAGTGGCAATGTGGTTGATGATAGTGGGATAGTGTAAATGATGATGGGCGTTGTTTTGAATGGACTAGTTGGTTGATGAGAAGTGCTATGTGAATGACGTGAGAGTGATGTGTGTGAGAGTGCATGTGATGTGTGAGGATGAATTTGGCGAAGGTAGTTTTATGCATAAATGTGTTGTAGAGTTGTTAGCGTTAGTTTAGTGTGATTGACGTTGATGAGTAGTGATGAAGAGATGGAGAGTAGGTGAGGTGATGTGAAGTGAGTTTAGTTGTGGTGATATGAGTAGGTGGAGAGGGGAGAGATTGATTGTGTGAGTGATGCAGGACTGATTACCTGATAGACTATGTTCGTAATTAAAGGGAGGACCGTGAGGCCTCCCCACTGACAAAAACTACACGCCCGAGCGCACCCGATTAGGGTTCGTCGCGAGTTTCAACCCACCGAGGTGCAATGGTGAGCCTCCACCCGGGGTCAGAGCATTCCTGATCACCCTGAACCCGGCGCCAGGTAAGTTTAAGCACCACCTATCAGTATACCGTCTGGTTATTTCCAATAACTCAGCAATAAAACACCTCTCTGCAAATTAACACCAATTTACCACCTATTCGAATATATTCTCAACAATAACCTTCTTTATCTCCTAATACTCGTCAATAAATTATTGCTTACCACTATCTCATACATATCACCAATTGATTTGTAGCACAAATGTCACCATATCCATTTCATTGTTGCCAGATTATCCACGTTATATACTACTCATTAAATCTCACACTTATTATTCACTAGACTTAATGTTCAAGCTCCACATTTATTTGCACATGATCACTTACATCGGCTTCAAACAATGACAGACTGACTATTGCACAAGGGACATCTTCTATTATCGTTCAATACAATATTCTTCGATCGATATAGTCCCATGTGGTACACTTCGATTTGTTCTATCATGCATATTCATGTAGTAGATTGTGAGAATGCTTTTGTATGCAAGTGGTGTGGCATTAACATGGATAATAGTATGCATTGGATAGGTGAAATTTTGCAATAGTGACAAAATGAACACGTACGGGAGTTAGTGAATTCAACAGGATTAATGATGTGCTGAGTGTAGTGTAGTATGAGAGGGGGAGACAGTGATAGCGAAAGATTGTGATTGATAATCTGTGCATGAGTGTGTGTATGAGGAAGAGATGGAGAGATAGTGAGTGGGAGAGTGAGCGTGCAATTTAAAAAAGAGAGAGAGTGTGTGTGTGTGTGTTTCAGTGAGATGTGTGGAAACAATGGATGCCGGCAATGCTAAAGTATTCACGTGGAATTGGACATATAGTGAAGTGGCAATGTGGTTGATGATAGTGGGATAGTGTAAATGATGATGGGCGTTGTTTTGAATGGACTAGTTGGTTGATGAGAAGTGCTATGTGAATGACGTGAGAGTGATGTGTGTGAGAGTGCATGTGATGTGTGAGGATGAATTTGGCGAAGGTAGTTTTATGCATAAATGTGTTGTAGAGTTGTTAGCGTTAGTTTAGTGTGATTGACGTTGATGAGTAGTGATGAAGAGATGGAGAGTAGGTGAGGTGATGTGAAGTGAGTTTAGTTGTGGTGATATGAGTAGGTGGAGAGGGGAGAGATTGATTGTGTGAGTGATGCAGGACTGATTACCTGATAGACTATGTTCGTAATTAAAGGGAGGACCGTGAGGCCTCCCCACTGACAAAAACTACACGCCCGAGCGCACCCGATTAGGGTTCGTCGCGAGTTTCAACCCACCGAGGTGCAATGGTGAGCCTCCACCCGGGGTCAGAGCATTCCTGATCACCCTGAACCCGGCGCCAGGTAAGTTTAAGCACCACCTATCAGTATACCGTCTGGTTATTTCCAATAACTCAGCAATAAAACACCTCTCTGCAAATTAACACCAATTTACCACCTATTCGAATATATTCTCAACAATAACCTTCTTTATCTCCTAATACTCGTCAATAAATTATTGCTTACCACTATCTCATACATATCACCAATTGATTTGTAGCACAAATGTCACCATATCCATTTCATTGTTGCCAGATTATCCACGTTATATACTACTCATTAAATCTCACACTTATTATTCACTAGACTTAATGTTCAAGCTCCACATTTATTTGCACATGATCACTTACATCGGCTTCAAACAATGACAGACTGACTATTGCACAAGGGACATCTTCTATTATCGTTCAATACAATATTCTTCGATCGATATAGTCCCATGTGGTACACTTCGATTTGTTCTATCATGCATATTCATGTAGTAGATTGTGAGAATGCTTTTGTATGCAAGTGGTGTGGCATTAACATGGATAATAGTATGCATTGGATAGGTGAAATTTTGCAATAGTGACAAAATGAACACGTACGGGAGTTAGTGAATTCAACAGGATTAATGATGTGCTGAGTGTAGTGTAGTATGAGAGGGGGAGACAGTGATAGCGAAAGATTGTGATTGATAATCTGTGCATGAGTGTGTGTATGAGGAAGAGATGGAGAGATAGTGAGTGGGAGAGTGAGCGTGCAATTTAAAAAAGAGAGAGAGTGTGTGTGTGTGTGTTTCAGTGAGATGTGTGGAAACAATGGATGCCGGCAATGCTAAAGTATTCACGTGGAATTGGACATATAGTGAAGTGGCAATGTGGTTGATGATAGTGGGATAGTGTAAATGATGATGGGCGTTGTTTTGAATGGACTAGTTGGTTGATGAGAAGTGCTATGTGAATGACGTGAGAGTGATGTGTGTGAGAGTGCATGTGATGTGTGAGGATGAATTTGGCGAAGGTAGTTTTATGCATAAATGTGTTGTAGAGTTGTTAGCGTTAGTTTAGTGTGATTGACGTTGATGAGTAGTGATGAAGAGATGGAGAGTAGGTGAGGTGATGTGAAGTGAGTTTAGTTGTGGTGATATGAGTAGGTGGAGAGGGGAGAGATTGATTGTGTGAGTGATGCAGGACTGATTACCTGATAGACTATGTTCGTAATTAAAGGGAGGACCGTGAGGCCTCCCCACTGACAAAAACTACACGCCCGAGCGCACCCGATTAGGGTTCGTCGCGAGTTTCAACCCACCGAGGTGCAATGGTGAGCCTCCACCCGGGGTCAGAGCATTCCTGATCACCCTGAACCCGGCGCCAGGTAAGTTTAAGCACCACCTATCAGTATACCGTCTGGTTATTTCCAATAACTCAGCAATAAAACACCTCTCTGCAAATTAACACCAATTTACCACCTATTCGAATATATTCTCAACAATAACCTTCTTTATCTCCTAATACTCGTCAATAAATTATTGCTTACCACTATCTCATACATATCACCAATTGATTTGTAGCACAAATGTCACCATATCCATTTCATTGTTGCCAGATTATCCACGTTATATACTACTCATTAAATCTCACACTTATTATTCACTAGACTTAATGTTCAAGCTCCACATTTATTTGCACATGATCACTTACATCGGCTTCAAACAATGACAGACTGACTATTGCACAAGGGACATCTTCTATTATCGTTCAATACAATATTCTTCGATCGATATAGTCCCATGTGGTACACTTCGATTTGTTCTATCATGCATATTCATGTAGTAGATTGTGAGAATGCTTTTGTATGCAAGTGGTGTGGCATTAACATGGATAATAGTATGCATTGGATAGGTGAAATTTTGCAATAGTGACAAAATGAACACGTACGGGAGTTAGTGAATTCAACAGGATTAATGATGTGCTGAGTGTAGTGTAGTATGAGAGGGGGAGACAGTGATAGCGAAAGATTGTGATTGATAATCTGTGCATGAGTGTGTGTATGAGGAAGAGATGGAGAGATAGTGAGTGGGAGAGTGAGCGTGCAATTTAAAAAAGAGAGAGAGTGTGTGTGTGTGTGTTTCAGTGAGATGTGTGGAAACAATGGATGCCGGCAATGCTAAAGTATTCACGTGGAATTGGACATATAGTGAAGTGGCAATGTGGTTGATGATAGTGGGATAGTGTAAATGATGATGGGCGTTGTTTTGAATGGACTAGTTGGTTGATGAGAAGTGCTATGTGAATGACGTGAGAGTGATGTGTGTGAGAGTGCATGTGATGTGTGAGGATGAATTTGGCGAAGGTAGTTTTATGCATAAATGTGTTGTAGAGTTGTTAGCGTTAGTTTAGTGTGATTGACGTTGATGAGTAGTGATGAAGAGATGGAGAGTAGGTGAGGTGATGTGAAGTGAGTTTAGTTGTGGTGATATGAGTAGGTGGAGAGGGGAGAGATTGATTGTGTGAGTGATGCAGGACTGATTACCTGATAGACTATGTTCGTAATTAAAGGGAGGACCGTGAGGCCTCCCCACTGACAAAAACTACACGCCCGAGCGCACCCGATTAGGGTTCGTCGCGAGTTTCAACCCACCGAGGTGCAATGGTGAGCCTCCACCCGGGGTCAGAGCATTCCTGATCACCCTGAACCCGGCGCCAGGTAAGTTTAAGCACCACCTATCAGTATACCGTCTGGTTATTTCCAATAACTCAGCAATAAAACACCTCTCTGCAAATTAACACCAATTTACCACCTATTCGAATATATTCTCAACAATAACCTTCTTTATCTCCTAATACTCGTCAATAAATTATTGCTTACCACTATCTCATACATATCACCAATTGATTTGTAGCACAAATGTCACCATATCCATTTCATTGTTGCCAGATTATCCACGTTATATACTACTCATTAAATCTCACACTTATTATTCACTAGACTTAATGTTCAAGCTCCACATTTATTTGCACATGATCACTTACATCGGCTTCAAACAATGACAGACTGACTATTGCACAAGGGACATCTTCTATTATCGTTCAATACAATATTCTTCGATCGATATAGTCCCATGTGGTACACTTCGATTTGTTCTATCATGCATATTCATGTAGTAGATTGTGAGAATGCTTTTGTATGCAAGTGGTGTGGCATTAACATGGATAATAGTATGCATTGGATAGGTGAAATTTTGCAATAGTGACAAAATGAACACGTACGGGAGTTAGTGAATTCAACAGGATTAATGATGTGCTGAGTGTAGTGTAGTATGAGAGGGGGAGACAGTGATAGCGAAAGATTGTGATTGATAATCTGTGCATGAGTGTGTGTATGAGGAAGAGATGGAGAGATAGTGAGTGGGAGAGTGAGCGTGCAATTTAAAAAAGAGAGAGAGTGTGTGTGTGTGTGTTTCAGTGAGATGTGTGGAAACAATGGATGCCGGCAATGCTAAAGTATTCACGTGGAATTGGACATATAGTGAAGTGGCAATGTGGTTGATGATAGTGGGATAGTGTAAATGATGATGGGCGTTGTTTTGAATGGACTAGTTGGTTGATGAGAAGTGCTATGTGAATGACGTGAGAGTGATGTGTGTGAGAGTGCATGTGATGTGTGAGGATGAATTTGGCGAAGGTAGTTTTATGCATAAATGTGTTGTAGAGTTGTTAGCGTTAGTTTAGTGTGATTGACGTTGATGAGTAGTGATGAAGAGATGGAGAGTAGGTGAGGTGATGTGAAGTGAGTTTAGTTGTGGTGATATGAGTAGGTGGAGAGGGGAGAGATTGATTGTGTGAGTGATGCAGGACTGATTACCTGATAGACTATGTTCGTAATTAAAGGGAGGACCGTGAGGCCTCCCCACTGACAAAAACTACACGCCCGAGCGCACCCGATTAGGGTTCGTCGCGAGTTTCAACCCACCGAGGTGCAATGGTGAGCCTCCACCCGGGGTCAGAGCATTCCTGATCACCCTGAACCCGGCGCCAGGTAAGTTTAAGCACCACCTATCAGTATACCGTCTGGTTATTTCCAATAACTCAGCAATAAAACACCTCTCTGCAAATTAACACCAATTTACCACCTATTCGAATATATTCTCAACAATAACCTTCTTTATCTCCTAATACTCGTCAATAAATTATTGCTTACCACTATCTCATACATATCACCAATTGATTTGTAGCACAAATGTCACCATATCCATTTCATTGTTGCCAGATTATCCACGTTATATACTACTCATTAAATCTCACACTTATTATTCACTAGACTTAATGTTCAAGCTCCACATTTATTTGCACATGATCACTTACATCGGCTTCAAACAATGACAGACTGACTATTGCACAAGGGACATCTTCTATTATCGTTCAATACAATATTCTTCGATCGATATAGTCCCATGTGGTACACTTCGATTTGTTCTATCATGCATATTCATGTAGTAGATTGTGAGAATGCTTTTGTATGCAAGTGGTGTGGCATTAACATGGATAATAGTATGCATTGGATAGGTGAAATTTTGCAATAGTGACAAAATGAACACGTACGGGAGTTAGTGAATTCAACAGGATTAATGATGTGCTGAGTGTAGTGTAGTATGAGAGGGGGAGACAGTGATAGCGAAAGATTGTGATTGATAATCTGTGCATGAGTGTGTGTATGAGGAAGAGATGGAGGATGGAGAGATAGTGAGTGGGAGAGTGAGCGTGCAATTTAAAAAAGAGAGAGAGTGTGTGTGTGTGTGTTTCAGTGAGATGTGTGGAAACAATGGATGCCGGCAATGCTAAAGTATTCACGTGGAATTGGACATATAGTGTAGTGAAGTGGCAATGTGGTTGATGATAGTGGGATAGTGTAAATGATGATGGGCGTTGTTTTGAATGGACTAGTTGGTTGATGAGAAGTGCTATGTGAATGACGTGAGAGTGATGTGTGTGAGAGTGCATGTGATGTGTGAGGATGAATTTGGCGAAGGTAGTTTTATGCATAAATGTGTTGTAGAGTTGTTAGCGTTAGTTTAGTGTGATTGACGTTGATGAGTAGTGATGAAGAGATGGAGAGATAGTGAGTGGGAGAGTGAGCGTGCAATTTAAAAAAGAGAGAGTGTGTGTGTGTGTTTCAGTGAGATGTGTGGAAACAATGGATGCCGGCAATGCTAAAGTATTCACGTGGAATTGGACATATAGTGAAGTGGCAATGTGGTTGATGATAGTGGGATAGTGTAAATGATGATGGGCGTTGTTTTGAATGGACTAGTTGGTTGATGAGAAGTGCTATGTGAATGACGTGAGAGTGATGTGTGTGAGAGTGCATGTGATGTGTGAGGATGAATTTGGCGAAGGTAGTTTTATGCATAAATGTGTTGTAGAGTTGTTAGCGTTAGTTTAGTGTGATTGACGTTGATGAGTAGTGATGAAGAGATGGAGAGTAGGTGAGGTGATGTGAAGTGAGTTTAGTTGTGGTGATATGAGTAGGTGGAGAGGGGAGAGATTGATTGTGTGAGTGATGCAGGACTGATTACCTGATAGACTATGTTCGTAATTAAAGGGAGGACCGTGAGGCCTCCCCACTGACAAAAACTACACGCCCGAGCGCACCCGATTAGGGTTCGTCGCGAGTTTCAACCCACCGAGGTGCAATGGTGAGCCTCCACCCGGGGTCAGAGCATTCCTGATCACCCTGAACCCGGCGCCAGGTAAGTTTAAGCACCACCTATCAGTATACCGTCTGGTTATTTCCAATAACTCAGCAATAAAACACCTCTCTGCAAATTAACACCAATTTACCACCTATTCGAATATATTCTCAACAATAACCTTCTTTATCTCCTAATACTCGTCAATAAATTATTGCTTACCACTATCTCATACATATCACCAATTGATTTGTAGCACAAATGTCACCATATCCATTTCATTGTTGCCAGATTATCCACGTTATATACTACTCATTAAATCTCACACTTATTATTCACTAGACTTAATGTTCAAGCTCCACATTTATTTGCACATGATCACTTACATCGGCTTCAAACAATGACAGACTGACTATTGCACAAGGGACATCTTCTATTATCGTTCAATACAATATTCTTCGATCGATATAGTCCCATGTGGTACACTTCGATTTGTTCTATCATGCATATTCATGTAGTAGATTGTGAGAATGCTTTTGTATGCAAGTGGTGTGGCATTAACATGGATAATAGTATGCATTGGATAGGTGAAATTTTGCAATAGTGACAAAATGAACACGTACGGGAGTTAGTGAATTCAACAGGATTAATGATGTGCTGAGTGTAGTGTAGTATGAGAGGGGGAGACAGTGATAGCGAAAGATTGTGATTGATAATCTGTGCATGAGTGTGTGTATGAGGAAGAGATGGAGAGATAGTGAGTGGGAGAGTGAGCGTGCAATTTAAAAAGAGAGAGAGTGTGTGTGGTGTGTGTTTCAGTGAGGTGAGATGTGTGGAAACAATGGATGCCGGCAATGCTAAAGTATTCACGTGGAATTGGACATATAGTGAAGTGGCAATGTGGTTGATGATAGTGGGATAGTGTAAAATGATGATGGGCGTTGTTTTGAATGGACTAGTTGGTTGATGAGAAGTGCTATGTGAATGACGTGAGAGTGATGTGTGTGAGAGTGCATGTGATGTGTGAGGATGAATTTGGCGAAGGTAGTTTTATGCATAAATGTGTTGTAGAGTTGTTAGCGTTAGTTTAGTGTGATTGACGTTGATGAGTAGTGATGAAGAGATGGAGAGTAGGTGAGGTGATGTGAAGTGAGTTTAGTTGTGGTGATATGAGTAGGTGGAGAGGGGAGAGATTGATTGTGTGAGTGATGCAGGACTGATTACCTGATAGACTATGTTCGTAATTAAAGGGAGGACCGTGAGGCCTCCCCACTGACAAAAACTACACGCCCGAGCGCACCCGATTAGGGTTCGTCGCGAGTTTCAACCCACCGAGGTGCAATGGTGAGCCTCCACCCGGGGTCAGAGCATTCCTGATCACCCTGAACCCGGCGCCAGGTAAGTTTAAGCACCACCTATCAGTATACCGTCTGGTTATTTCCAATAACTCAGCAATAAAACACCTCTCTGCAAATTAACACCAATTTACCACCTATTCGAATATATTCTCAACAATAACCTTCTTTATCTCCTAATACTCGTCAATAAATTATTGCTTACCACTATCTCATACATATCACCAATTGATTTGTAGCACAAATGTCACCATAT
The DNA here is from genome assembly GCA_034768735.1 of Schistosoma mekongi. Classification (NCBI taxonomy): domain Eukaryota; kingdom Metazoa; phylum Platyhelminthes; class Trematoda; order Strigeidida; family Schistosomatidae; genus Schistosoma; species Schistosoma mekongi. The sequence continues at coordinate 77,375,807 of CM068306.1, read as the reverse complement.
CCATTTCATTGTTGCCAGATTATCCACGTTATATACTACTCATTAAATCTCACACTTATTATTCACTAGACTTAATGTTCAAGCTCCACATTTATTTGCACATGATCACTTACATCGGCTTCAAACAATGACAGACTGACTATTGCACAAGGGACATCTTCTATTATCGTTCAATACAATATCTTCGATCGATATAGTCCCATGTGGTACACTTCGATTTGTTCTATCATGCATATTCATGTAGTAGATTGTGAGAATGCTTTTGTATGCAAGTGGTGTGGCATTAACATGGATAATAGTATGCATTGGATAGGTGAAATTTTGCAATAGTGACAAAATGAACACGTACGGGAGTTAGTGAATTCAACAGGATTAATGATGTGCTGAGTGTAGTGTAGTATGAGAGGGGGAGACAGTGATAGCGAAAGATTGTGATTGATAATCTGTGCATGAGTGTGTGTATGAGGAAGAGATGAGAGATAGTGAGTGGGAGAGTGAGCGTGCAATTTAAAAAAGAGAGAGAGTGTGTGTGTGTGTGTTTCAGTGAGATGTGTGGAAACAATGGATGCCGGCAATGCTAAAGTATTCACGTGGAATTGGACATATAGTGAAGTGGCAATGTGGTTGATGATAGTGGGATAGTGTAAATGATGATGGGCGTTGTTTTGAATGGACTAGTTGGTTGATGAGAAGTGCTATGTGAATGACGTGAGAGTGATGTGTGTGAGAGTGCATGTGATGTGTGAGGATGAATTTGGCGAAGGTAGTTTTATGCATAATGTGTTGTAGAGTTGTTAGCGTTAGTTTAGTGTGATTGACGTTGATGAGTAGTGATGAAGAGATGGAGAGTAGGTGAGGTGATGTGAAGTGAGTTTAGTTGTGGTGATATGAGTAGGTGGAGAGGGGAGAGATTGATTGTGTGAGTGATGCAGGACTGATTACCTGATAGACTATGTTCGTAATTAAAGGGAGGACCGTGAGGCCTCCCCACTGACAAAAACTACACGCCCGAGCGCACCCGATTAGGGTTCGTCGCGAGTTTCAACCCACCGAGGTGCAATGGTGAGCCTCCACCCGGGGTCAGAGCATTCCTGATCACCCTGAACCCGGCGCCAGGTAAGTTTAAGCACCACCTATCAGTATAACCGTCTGGTTATTTCCAATAACTCAGCAATAAAACACCTCTCTGCAAATTAACACCAATTTACCACCTATTCGAATATATTCTCAACAATAACCTTCTTTATCTCCTAATACCTCGTCAATAAATTATTGCTTACCACTATCTCATACATATCACCATTGATTTGTAGCACAAATGTCACCATATCCATTTCATTGTTGCCAGATTATCCACGTTATATACTACTCATTAAATCTCACACTTATTATTCACTAGACTTAATGTTCAAGCTCCACATTTATTTGCACATGATCACTTACATCGGCTTCAAACAAGGACAGACTGACTATTGCACAAGGGACATCTTCTATTATCGTTCAATACAATATTCTCGATCGATATAGTCCCATGTGGTACACTTCGATTTGTTCTACATGCATATTCATGTAGTAGATTGTGAGAATGCTTTTGTATGCAAGTGGTGTGGCATTAACATGGATAATAGTATGCATTGGATAGTGAAATTTTGCAATAGTGACAAAATGAACACGTACGGGAGTTAGTGAATTCAACAGGATTATGATGTGCTGAGTGTAGTGTAGTATGAGAGGGGGAGACAGTGATAGCGAAAAGATTGTGATTGATAATCTGTGCATGAGTGTGTGTATGAGGAAGAGATGGAGAGATAGTGAGTGGGAGAGTGAGCGTGCAATTTATAAAAGAGAGAGAGTGTGTGTGTGTGTGTTTCAGTGAGATGTGTGGAAACAATGGATGCCGGCAATGCTAAAGTATTCACGTGGAATTGGACATATAGTGAAGTGGCAATGTGGTTGATGATAGGTGGGATAGTGTAAATGATGATGGGCGTTGTTTTGAATGGACTAGTTGGTTGATGAGAAGTGCTATGTGAATGACGTGAGAGTGATGTGTGTGAGAGGGCATGTGATGTGTGAGGATGAATTTGGCGAAGGTAGTTTTATGCATAAATGTGTTGTAGAGTTGTTAGCGTTAGTTTAGTGTGATTGACGTTGATGAGTAGTGATGAAGAGATGGAGAGTAGGTGAGGTGATGTGAAGTGAGTTTAGTTGTGGTGATATGAGTAGGTGGAGAGGGGAGAGATTGATTGTGTGAGTGATGCAGGACTGATTACCTGATAGACTATGTTCGTAATTAAAGGGAGGACCGTGAGGCCTCCCCACTGACAAAAACTACACGCCCGATCGCACCCGATTAGGGTTCGTCGCGAGTTTCAAACCCACCGAGGTGCAATGGTGAGCCTCCACCCGGGTCAGAGCATTCCTGATCACCCTGAACCCGGCGCCAGGTAAGTTTAAGCACCACCTATCAGTATACCGTCTGGTTAGTTCCAATAACTCAGCAATAAAACACCTCTCTGCAAATTAACACCAATTTACCACCTATTCGAATATATTCTCAACAATAACCTTCTTTATCTCCTAATACTCGTCAATAAATTATTGCTTACCACTATCTCATACATATCACCAATTGATTTGTAGCACAAATGTCACCATATCCATTTCATTGTTGCCAGATTATCCACGTTATATACTACTCATTAAATCTCACACTATTAGTCACTAGACTTAATGTTCAAGCTCCACATTTATTTGCACATGATCACTTACATCGGCTTCAAACAATGACAGACTGACTATTGCACAAGGGACATCTTCTATTATCGTTCAATACAATATTCTTCGATCGATATAGTCCCATGTGGTACACTTCGATTTGTTCTATCATGCATATTCATGTAGTAGATTGTGAGAATGCTTTTGTATGCAAGTGGTGTGGCATTAACATGGATAATAGTATGCATTGGATAGGTGAAATTTTGCAATAGTGACAAAATGAACACGTACGGGAGTTAGTGAATTCAACAGGATTAATGATGTGCTGAGTGTAGTGTAGTATGAGAGGGGGAGACAGTGATAGCGAAAGATTGTGATTGATAATCTGTGCATGAGTGTGTGTATGAGGAAGAGATGGAGAGATAGTGAGTGGGAGAGTGAGCGTGCAATTTAAAAAAGAGAGAGTGTGTGTGTGTGTTTCAGTGAGATGTGTGGAAACAATGGATGCCGGCAATGCTAAAGTATTCACGTGGAATTGGACATATAGTGAAGTGGCAATGTGGTTGATGATAGTGGGATAGTGTAAATGATGATGGGCGTTGTTTTGAATGGACTAGTTGGTTGATGAGAAGTGCTATGTGAATGACGTGAGAGTGATGTGTGTGAGAGTGCATGTGATGTGTGAGGATGAATTTGGCGAAGGTAGTTTTATGCATAAATGTGTTGTAGAGTTGTTAGCGTTAGTTTAGTGTGATTGACGTTGATGAGTAGTGATGAAGAGATGGAGAGTAGGTGAGGTGATGTGAAGTGAGTTTAGTTGTGGTGATATGAGTAGGTGGAGAGGGGAGAGATTGATTGTGTGAGTGATGCAGGACTGATTACCTGATAGACTATGTTCGTAATTAAAGGGAGGACCGTGAGGCCTCCCCACTGACAAAAACTACACGCCCGAGCGCACCCGATTAGGGTTCGTCGCGAGTTTCAACCCACCGAGGTGCAATGGTGAGCCTCCACCCGGGGTCAGAGCATTCCTGATCACCCTGAACCCGGCGCCAGGTAAGTTTAAGCACCACCTATCAGTATACCGTCTGGTTATTTCCAATAACTCAGCAATAAAACACCTCTCTGCAAATTAACACCAATTTACCACCTATTCGAATATATTCTCAACAATAACCTTCTTTATCTCCTAATACTCGTCAATAAATTATTGCTTACCACTATCTCATACATATCACCAATTGATTTGTAGCACAAATGTCACCATATCCATTTCATTGTTGCCAGATTATCCACGTTATATACTACTCATTAAATCTCACACTTATTATTCACTAGACTTAATGTTCAAGCTCCACATTTATTTGCACATGATCACTTACATCGGCTTCAAACAATGACAGACTGACTATTGCACAAGGGACATCTTCTATTATCGTTCAATACAATATTCTTCGATCGATATAGTCCCATGTGGTACACTTCGATTTGTTCTATCATGCATATTCATGTAGTAGATTGTGAGAATGCTTTTGTATGCAAGTGGTGTGGCATTAACATGGATAATAGTATGCATTGGATAGGTGAAATTTTGCAATAGTGACAAAATGAACACGTACGGGAGTTAGTGAATTCAACAGGATTAATGATGTGCTGAGTGTAGTGTAGTATGAGAGGGGGAGACAGTGATAGCGAAAGATTGTGATTGATAATCTGTGCATGAGTGTGTGTATGAGGAAGAGATGGAGAGTAGGTGAGGTGATGTGAAGTGAGTTTAGTTGTGGTGATATGAGTAGGTGGAGAGGGGAGAGATTGATTGTGTGAGTGATGCAGGACTGATTACCTGATAGACTATGTTCGTAATTAAAGGGAGGACCGTGAGGCCTCCCCACTGACAAAAACTACACGCCCGAGCGCACCCGATTAGGGTTCGTCGCGAGTTTCAACCCACCGAGGTGCAATGGTGAGCCTCCACCCGGGGTCAGAGCATTCCTGATCACCCTGAACCCGGCGCCAGGTAAGTTTAAGCACCACCTATCAGTATACCGTCTGGTTATTTCCAATAACTCAGCAATAAAACACCTCTCTGCAAATTAACACCAATTTACCACCTATTCGAATATATTCTCAACAATAACCTTCTTTATCTCCTAATACTCGTCAATAAATTATTGCTTACCACTATCTCATACATATCACCAATTGATTTGTAGCACAAATGTCACCATATCCATTTCATTGTTGCCAGATTATCCACGTTATATACTACTCATTAAATCTCACACTTATTATTCACTAGACTTAATGTTCAAGCTCCACATTTATTTGCACATGATCACTTACATCGGCTTCAAACAATGACAGACTGACTATTGCACAAGGGACATCTTCTATTATCGTTCAATACAATATTCTTCGATCGATATAGTCCCATGTGGTACACTTCGATTTGTTCTATCATGCATATTCATGTAGTAGATTGTGAGAATGCTTTTGTATGCAAGTGGTGTGGCATTAACATGGATAATAGTATGCATTGGATAGGTGAAATTTTGCAATAGTGACAAAATGAACACGTACGGGAGTTAGTGAATTCAACAGGATTAATGATGTGCTGAGTGTAGTGTAGTATGAGAGGGGGAGACAGTGATAGCGAAAGATTGTGATTGATAATCTGTGCATGAGTGTGTGTATGAGGAAGAGATGGAGAGATAGTGAGTGGGAGAGTGAGCGTGCAATTTAAAAAAGAGAGAGTGTGTGTGTGTGTTTCAGTGAGATGTGTGGAAACAATGGATGCCGGCAATGCTAAAGTATTCACGTGGAATTGGACATATAGTGAAGTGGCAATGTGGTTGATGATAGTGGGATAGTGTAAATGATGATGGGCGTTGTTTTGAATGGACTAGTTGGTTGATGAGAAGTGCTATGTGAATGACGTGAGAGTGATGTGTGTGAGAGTGCATGTGATGTGTGAGGATGAATTTGGCGAAGGTAGTTTTATGCATAAATGTGTTGTAGAGTTGTTAGCGTTAGTTTAGTGTGATTGACGTTGATGAGTAGTGATGAAGAGATGGAGAGTAGGTGAGGTGATGTGAAGTGAGTTTAGTTGTGGTGATATGAGTAGGTGGAGAGGGGAGAGATTGATTGTGTGAGTGATGCAGGACTGATTACCTGATAGACTATGTTCGTAATTAAAGGGAGGACCGTGAGGCCTCCCCACTGACAAAAACTACACGCCCGAGCGCACCCGATTAGGGTTCGTCGCGAGTTTCAACCCACCGAGGTGCAATGGTGAGCCTCCACCCGGGGTCAGAGCATTCCTGATCACCCTGAACCCGGCGCCAGGTAAGTTTAAGCACCACCTATCAGTATACCGTCTGGTTATTTCCAATAACTCAGCAATAAAACACCTCTCTGCAAATTAACACCAATTTACCACCTATTCGAATATATTCTCAACAATAACCTTCTTTATCTCCTAATACTCGTCAATAAATTATTGCTTACCACTATCTCATACATATCACCAATTGATTTGTAGCACAAATGTCACCATATCCATTTCATTGTTGCCAGATTATCCACGTTATATACTACTCATTAAATCTCACACTTATTATTCACTAGACTTAATGTTCAAGCTCCACATTTATTTGCACATGATCACTTACATCGGCTTCAAACAATGACAGACTGACTATTGCACAAGGGACATCTTCTATTATCGTTCAATACAATATTCTTCGATCGATATAGTCCCATGTGGTACACTTCGATTTGTTCTATCATGCATATTCATGTAGTAGATTGTGAGAATGCTTTTGTATGCAAGTGGTGTGGCATTAACATGGATAATAGTATGCATTGGATAGGTGAAATTTTGCAATAGTGACAAAATGAACACGTACGGGAGTTAGTGAATTCAACAGGATTAATGATGTGCTGAGTGTAGTGTAGTATGAGAGGGGGAGACAGTGATAGCGAAAGATTGTGATTGATAATCTGTGCATGAGTGTGTGTATGAGGAAGAGATGGAGAGATAGTGAGTGGGAGAGTGAGCGTGCAATTTAAAAAAGAGAGAGTGTGTGTGTGTGTTTCAGTGAGATGTGTGGAAACAATGGATGCCGGCAATGCTAAAGTATTCACGTGGAATTGGACATATAGTGAAGTGGCAATGTGGTTGATGATAGTGGGATAGTGTAAATGATGATGGGCGTTGTTTTGAATGGACTAGTTGGTTGATGAGAAGTGCTATGTGAATGACGTGAGAGTGATGTGTGTGAGAGTGCATGTGATGTGTGAGGATGAATTTGGCGAAGGTAGTTTTATGCATAAATGTGTTGTAGAGTTGTTAGCGTTAGTTTAGTGTGATTGACGTTGATGAGTAGTGATGAAGAGATGGAGAGTAGGTGAGGTGATGTGAAGTGAGTTTAGTTGTGGTGATATGAGTAGGTGGAGAGGGGAGAGATTGATTGTGTGAGTGATGCAGGACTGATTACCTGATAGACTATGTTCGTAATTAAAGGGAGGACCGTGAGGCCTCCCCACTGACAAAAACTACACGCCCGAGCGCACCCGATTAGGGTTCGTCGCGAGTTTCAACCCACCGAGGTGCAATGGTGAGCCTCCACCCGGGGTCAGAGCATTCCTGATCACCCTGAACCCGGCGCCAGGTAAGTTTAAGCACCACCTATCAGTATACCGTCTGGTTATTTCCAATAACTCAGCAATAAAACACCTCTCTGCAAATTAACACCAATTTACCACCTATTCGAATATATTCTCAACAATAACCTTCTTTATCTCCTAATACTCGTCAATAAATTATTGCTTACCACTATCTCATACATATCACCAATTGATTTGTAGCACAAATGTCACCATATCCATTTCATTGTTGCCAGATTATCCACGTTATATACTACTCATTAAATCTCACACTTATTATTCACTAGACTTAATGTTCAAGCTCCACATTTATTTGCACATGATCACTTACATCGGCTTCAAACAATGACAGACTGACTATTGCACAAGGGACATCTTCTATTATCGTTCAATACAATATTCTTCGATCGATATAGTCCCATGTGGTACACTTCGATTTGTTCTATCATGCATATTCATGTAGTAGATTGTGAGAATGCTTTTGTATGCAAGTGGTGTGGCATTAACATGGATAATAGTATGCATTGGATAGGTGAAATTTTGCAATAGTGACAAAATGAACACGTACGGGAGTTAGTGAATTCAACAGGATTAATGATGTGCTGAGTGTAGTGTAGTATGAGAGGGGGAGACAGTGATAGCGAAAGATTGTGATTGATAATCTGTGCATGAGTGTGTGTATGAGGAAGAGATGGAGAGTAGGTGAGGTGATGTGAAGTGAGTTTAGTTGTGGTGATATGAGTAGGTGGAGAGGGGAGAGATTGATTGTGTGAGTGATGCAGGACTGATTACCTGATAGACTATGTTCGTAATTAAAGGGAGGACCGTGAGGCCTCCCCACTGACAAAAACTACACGCCCGAGCGCACCCGATTAGGGTTCGTCGCGAGTTTCAACCCACCGAGGTGCAATGGTGAGCCTCCACCCGGGGTCAGAGCATTCCTGATCACCCTGAACCCGGCGCCAGGTAAGTTTAAGCACCACCTATCAGTATACCGTCTGGTTATTTCCAATAACTCAGCAATAAAACACCTCTCTGCAAATTAACACCAATTTACCACCTATTCGAATATATTCTCAACAATAACCTTCTTTATCTCCTAATACTCGTCAATAAATTATTGCTTACCACTATCTCATACATATCACCAATTGATTTGTAGCACAAATGTCACCATATCCATTTCATTGTTGCCAGATTATCCACGTTATATACTACTCATTAAATCTCACACTTATTATTCACTAGACTTAATGTTCAAGCTCCACATTTATTTGCACATGATCACTTACATCGGCTTCAAACAATGACAGACTGACTATTGCACAAGGGACATCTTCTATTATCGTTCAATACAATATTCTTCGATCGATATAGTCCCATGTGGTACACTTCGATTTGTTCTATCATGCATATTCATGTAGTAGATTGTGAGAATGCTTTTGTATGCAAGTGGTGTGGCATTAACATGGATAATAGTATGCATTGGATAGGTGAAATTTTGCAATAGTGACAAAATGAACACGTACGGGAGTTAGTGAATTCAACAGGATTAATGATGTGCTGAGTGTAGTGTAGTATGAGAGGGGGAGACAGTGATAGCGAAAGATTGTGATTGATAATCTGTGCATGAGTGTGTGTATGAGGAAGAGATGGAGAGATAGTGAGTGGGAGAGTGAGCGTGCAATTTAAAAAAGAGAGAGTGTGTGTGTGTGTTTCAGTGAGATGTGTGGAAACAATGGATGCCGGCAATGCTAAAGTATTCACGTGGAATTGGACATATAGTGAAGTGGCAATGTGGTTGATGATAGTGGGATAGTGTAAATGATGATGGGCGTTGTTTTGAATGGACTAGTTGGTTGATGAGAAGTGCTATGTGAATGACGTGAGAGTGATGTGTGTGAGAGTGCATGTGATGTGTGAGGATGAATTTGGCGAAGGTAGTTTTATGCATAAATGTGTTGTAGAGTTGTTAGCGTTAGTTTAGTGTGATTGACGTTGATGAGTAGTGATGAAGAGATGGAGAGTAGGTGAGGTGATGTGAAGTGAGTTTAGTTGTGGTGATATGAGTAGGTGGAGAGGGGAGAGATTGATTGTGTGAGTGATGCAGGACTGATTACCTGATAGACTATGTTCGTAATTAAAGGGAGGACCGTGAGGCCTCCCCACTGACAAAAACTACACGCCCGAGCGCACCCGATTAGGGTTCGTCGCGAGTTTCAACCCACCGAGGTGCAATGGTGAGCCTCCACCCGGGGTCAGAGCATTCCTGATCACCCTGAACCCGGCGCCAGGTAAGTTTAAGCACCACCTATCAGTATACCGTCTGGTTATTTCCAATAACTCAGCAATAAAACACCTCTCTGCAAATTAACACCAATTTACCACCTATTCGAATATATTCTCAACAATAACCTTCTTTATCTCCTAATACTCGTCAATAAATTATTGCTTACCACTATCTCATACATATCACCAATTGATTTGTAGCACAAATGTCACCATATCCATTTCATTGTTGCCAGATTATCCACGTTATATACTACTCATTAAATCTCACACTTATTATTCACTAGACTTAATGTTCAAGCTCCACATTTATTTGCACATGATCACTTACATCGGCTTCAAACAATGACAGACTGACTATTGCACAAGGGACATCTTCTATTATCGTTCAATACAATATTCTTCGATCGATATAGTCCCATGTGGTACACTTCGATTTGTTCTATCATGCATATTCATGTAGTAGATTGTGAGAATGCTTTTGTATGCAAGTGGTGTGGCATTAACATGGATAATAGTATGCATTGGATAGGTGAAATTTTGCAATAGTGACAAAATGAACACGTACGGGAGTTAGTGAATTCAACAGGATTAATGATGTGCTGAGTGTAGTGTAGTATGAGAGGGGGAGACAGTGATAGCGAAAGATTGTGATTGATAATCTGTGCATGAGTGTGTGTATGAGGAAGAGATGGAGAGTAGGTGAGGTGATGTGAAGTGAGTTTAGTTGTGGTGATATGAGTAGGTGGAGAGGGGAGAGATTGATTGTGTGAGTGATGCAGGACTGATTACCTGATAGACTATGTTCGTAATTAAAGGGAGGACCGTGAGGCCTCCCCACTGACAAAAACTACACGCCCGAGCGCACCCGATTAGGGTTCGTCGCGAGTTTCAACCCACCGAGGTGCAATGGTGAGCCTCCACCCGGGGTCAGAGCATTCCTGATCACCCTGAACCCGGCGCCAGGTAAGTTTAAGCACCACCTATCAGTATACCGTCTGGTTATTTCCAATAACTCAGCAATAAAACACCTCTCTGCAAATTAACACCAATTTACCACCTATTCGAATATATTCTCAACAATAACCTTCTTTATCTCCTAATACTCGTCAATAAATTATTGCTTACCACTATCTCATACATATCACCAATTGATTTGTAGCACAAATGTCACCATATCCATTTCATTGTTGCCAGATTATCCACGTTATATACTACTCATTAAATCTCACACTTATTATTCACTAGACTTAATGTTCAAGCTCCACATTTATTTGCACATGATCACTTACATCGGCTTCAAACAATGACAGACTGACTATTGCACAAGGGACATCTTCTATTATCGTTCAATACAATATTCTTCGATCGATATAGTCCCATGTGGTACACTTCGATTTGTTCTATCATGCATATTCATGTAGTAGATTGTGAGAATGCTTTTGTATGCAAGTGGTGTGGCATTAACATGGATAATAGTATGCATTGGATAGGTGAAATTTTGCAATAGTGACAAAATGAACACGTACGGGAGTTAGTGAATTCAACAGGATTAATGATGTGCTGAGTGTAGTGTAGTATGAGAGGGGGAGACAGTGATAGCGAAAGATTGTGATTGATAATCTGTGCATGAGTGTGTGTATGAGGAAGAGATGGAGAGTAGGTGAGGTGATGTGAAGTGAGTTTAGTTGTGGTGATATGAGTAGGTGGAGAGGGGAGAGATTGATTGTGTGAGTGATGCAGGACTGATTACCTGATAGACTATGTTCGTAATTAAAGGGAGGACCGTGAGGCCTCCCCACTGACAAAAACTACACGCCCGAGCGCACCCGATTAGGGTTCGTCGCGAGTTTCAACCCACCGAGGTGCAATGGTGAGCCTCCACCCGGGGTCAGAGCATTCCTGATCACCCTGAACCCGGCGCCAGGTAAGTTTAAGCACCACCTATCAGTATACCGTCTGGTTATTTCCAATAACTCAGCAATAAAACACCTCTCTGCAAATTAACACCAATTTACCACCTATTCGAATATATTCTCAACAATAACCTTCTTTATCTCCTAATACTCGTCAATAAATTATTGCTTACCACTATCTCATACATATCACCAATTGATTTGTAGCACAAATGTCACCATATCCATTTCATTGTTGCCAGATTATCCACGTTATATACTACTCATTAAATCTCACACTTATTATTCACTAGACTTAATGTTCAAGCTCCACATTTATTTGCACATGATCACTTACATCGGCTTCAAACAATGACAGACTGACTATTGCACAAGGGACATCTTCTATTATCGTTCAATACAATATTCTTCGATCGATATAGTCCCATGTGGTACACTTCGATTTGTTCTATCATGCATATTCATGTAGTAGATTGTGAGAATGCTTTTGTATGCAAGTGGTGTGGCATTAACATGGATAATAGTATGCATTGGATAGGTGAAATTTTGCAATAGTGACAAAATGAACACGTACGGGAGTTAGTGAATTCAACAGGATTAATGATGTGCTGAGTGTAGTGTAGTATGAGAGGGGGAGACAGTGATAGCGAAAGATTGTGATTGATAATCTGTGCATGAGTGTGTGTATGAGGAAGAGATGGAGAGTAGGTGAGGTGATGTGAAGTGAGTTTAGTTGTGGTGATATGAGTAGGTGGAGAGGGGAGAGATTGATTGTGTGAGTGATGCAGGACTGATTACCTGATAGACTATGTTCGTAATTAAAGGGAGGACCGTGAGGCCTCCCCACTGACAAAAACTACACGCCCGAGCGCACCCGATTAGGGTTCGTCGCGAGTTTCAACCCACCGAGGTGCAATGGTGAGCCTCCACCCGGGGTCAGAGCATTCCTGATCACCCTGAACCCGGCGCCAGGTAAGTTTAAGCACCACCTATCAGTATACCGTCTGGTTATTTCCAATAACTCAGCAATAAAACACCTCTCTCTGCAAATTAACACCAATTTACCACCTATTCGAATATATTCTCAACAATAACCTTCTTTATCTCCTAATACTCGTCAATAAATTATTGCTTACCACTATCTCATACATATCACCAATTGATTTGTAGCACAAATGTCACCATATCCATTTCATTGTTGCCAGATTATCCACGTTATATACTACTCATTAAATCTCACACTTATTATTCACTAGACTTAATGTTCAAGCTCCACATTTATTTGCACATGATCACTTACATCGGCTTCAAACAATGACAGACTGACTATTGCACAAGGGACATCTTCTATTATCGTTCAATACAATATTCTTCGATCGATATAGTCCCATGTGGTACACTTCGATTTGTTCTATCATGCATATTCATGTAGTAGATTGTGAGAATGCTTTTGTATGCAAGTGGTGTGGCATTAACATGGATAATAGTATGCATTGGATAGGTGAAATTTTGCAATAGTGACAAAATGAACACGTACGGGAGTTAGTGAATTCAACAGGATTAATGATGTGCTGAGTGTAGTGTAGTATGAGAGGGGGAGACAGTGATAGCGAAAGATTGTGATTGATAATCTGTGCATGAGTGTGTGTATGAGGAAGAGATGGAGAGTAGGTGAGGTGATGTGAAGTGAGTTTAGTTGTGGTGATATGAGTAGGTGGAGAGGGGAGAGATTGATTGTGTGAGTGATGCAGGACTGATTACCTGATAGACTATGTTCGTAATTAAAGGGAGGACCGTGAGGCCTCCCCACTGACAAAAACTACACGCCCGAGCGCACCCGATTAGGGTTCGTCGCGAGTTTCAACCCACCGAGGTGCAATGGTGAGCCTCCACCCGGGGTCAGAGCATTCCTGATCACCCTGAACCCGGCGCCAGGTAAGTTTAAGCACCACCTATCAGTATACCGTCTGGTTATTTCCAATAACTCAGCAATAAAACACCTCTCTGCAAATTAACACCAATTTACCACCTATTCGAATATATTCTCAACAATAACCTTCTTTATCTCCTAATACTCGTCAATAAATTATTGCTTACCACTATCTCATACATATCACCAATTGATTTGTAGCACAAATGTCACCATATCCATTTCATTGTTGCCAGATTATCCACGTTATATACTACTCATTAAATCTCACACTTATTATTCACTAGACTTAATGTTCAAGCTCCACATTTATTTGCACATGATCACTTACATCGGCTTCAAACAATGACAGACTGACTATTGCACAAGGGACATCTTCTATTATCGTTCAATACAATATTCTTCGATCGATATAGTCCCATGTGGTACACTTCGATTTGTTCTATCATGCATATTCATGTAGTAGATTGTGAGAATGCTTTTGTATGCAAGTGGTGTGGCATTAACATGGATAATAGTATGCATTGGATAGGTGAAATTTTGCAATAGTGACAAAATGAACACGTACGGGAGTTAGTGAATTCAACAGGATTAATGATGTGCTGAGTGTAGTGTAGTATGAGAGGGGGAGACAGTGATAGCGAAAGATTGTGATTGATAATCTGTGCATGAGTGTGTGTATGAGGAAGAGATGGAGAGTAGGTGAGGTGATGTGAAGTGAGTTTAGTTGTGGTGATATGAGTAGGTGGAGAGGGGAGAGATTGATTGTGTGAGTGATGCAGGACTGATTACCTGATAGACTATGTTCGTAATTAAAGGGAGGACCGTGAGGCCTCCCCACTGACAAAAACTACACGCCCGAGCGCACCCGATTAGGGTTCGTCGCGAGTTTCAACCCACCGAGGTGCAATGGTGAGCCTCCACCCGGGGTCAGAGCATTCCTGATCACCCTGAACCCGGCGCCAGGTAAGTTTAAGCACCACCTATCAGTATACCGTCTGGTTATTTCCAATAACTCAGCAATAAAACACCTCTCTGCAAATTAACACCAATTTACCACCTATTCGAATATATTCTCAACAATAACCTTCTTTATCTCCTAATACTCGTCAATAAATTATTGCTTACCACTATCTCATACATATCACCAATTGATTTGTAGCACAAATGTCACCATATCCATTTCATTGTTGCCAGATTATCCACGTTATATACTACTCATTAAATCTCACACTTATTATTCACTAGACTTAATGTTCAAGCTCCACATTTATTTGCACATGATCACTTACATCGGCTTCAAACAATGACAGACTGACTATTGCACAAGGGACATCTTCTATTATCGTTCAATACAATATTCTTCGATCGATATAGTCCCATGTGGTACACTTCGATTTGTTCTATCATGCATATTCATGTAGTAGATTGTGAGAATGCTTTTGTATGCAAGTGGTGTGGCATTAACATGGATAATAGTATGCATTGGATAGGTGAAATTTTGCAATAGTGACAAAATGAACACGTACGGGAGTTAGTGAATTCAACAGGATTAATGATGTGCTGAGTGTAGTGTAGTATGAGAGGGGGAGACAGTGATAGCGAAAGATTGTGATTGATAATCTGTGCATGAGTGTGTGTATGAGGAAGAGATGGAGAGTAGGTGAGGTGATGTGAAGTGAGTTTAGTTGTGGTGATATGAGTAGGTGGAGAGGGGAGAGATTGATTGTGTGAGTGATGCAGGACTGATTACCTGATAGACTATGTTCGTAATTAAAGGGAGGACCGTGAGGCCTCCCCACTGACAAAAACTACACGCCCGAGCGCACCCGATTAGGGTTCGTCGCGAGTTTCAACCCACCGAGGTGCAATGGTGAGCCTCCACCCGGGGTCAGAGCATTCCTGATCACCCTGAACCCGGCGCCAGGTAAGTTTAAGCACCACCTATCAGTATACCGTCTGGTTATTTCCAATAACTCAGCAATAAAACACCTCTCTGCAAATTAACACCAATTTACCACCTATTCGAATATATTCTCAACAATAACCTTCTTTATCTCCTAATACTCGTCAATAAATTATTGCTTACCACTATCTCATACATATCACCAATTGATTTGTAGCACAAATGTCACCATATCCATTTCATTGTTGCCAGATTATCCACGTTATATACTACTCATTAAATCTCACACTTATTATTCACTAGACTTAATGTTCAAGCTCCACATTTATTTGCACATGATCACTTACATCGGCTTCAAACAATGACAGACTGACTATTGCACAAGGGACATCTTCTATTATCGTTCAATACAATATTCTTCGATCGATATAGTCCCATGTGGTACACTTCGATTTGTTCTATCATGCATATTCATGTAGTAGATTGTGAGAATGCTTTTGTATGCAAGTGGTGTGGCATTAACATGGATAATAGTATGCATTGGATAGGTGAAATTTTGCAATAGTGACAAAATGAACACGTACGGGAGTTAGTGAATTCAACAGGATTAATGATGTGCTGAGTGTAGTGTAGTATGAGAGGGGGAGACAGTGATAGCGAAAGATTGTGATTGATAATCTGTGCATGAGTGTGTGTATGAGGAAGAGATGGAGAGTAGGTGAGGTGATGTGAAGTGAGTTTAGTTGTGGTGATATGAGTAGGTGGAGAGGGGAGAGATTGATTGTGTGAGTGATGCAGGACTGATTACCTGATAGACTATGTTCGTAATTAAAGGGAGGACCGTGAGGCCTCCCCACTGACAAAAACTACACGCCCGAGCGCACCCGATTAGGGTTCGTCGCGAGTTTCAACCCACCGAGGTGCAATGGTGAGCCTCCACCCGGGGTCAGAGCATTCCTGATCACCCTGAACCCGGCGCCAGGTAAGTTTAAGCACCACCTATCAGTATACCGTCTGGTTATTTCCAATAACTCAGCAATAAAACACCTCTCTGCAAATTAACACCAATTTACCACCTATTCGAATATATTCTCAACAATAACCTTCTTTATCTCCTAATACTCGTCAATAAATTATTGCTTACCACTATCTCATACATATCACCAATTGATTTGTAGCACAAATGTCACCATATCCATTTCATTGTTGCCAGATTATCCACGTTTATACTACTCATTAATCTCACACTTTATTATTCACTAGACTTAATGTTCAAGCTCCACATTTATTTGCACATGATCACTTACATCGGCTTCAAACAATGACAGACTGACTATTGCACAAGGGACCTCTTCTATTATCGTTCAATACATATTCTTCGATCGATATAGTCCCATGTGGTACACTTCGATTTGTTCTATCATGCATATTCATGTAGTAGATTGTGAGATAGCTTTTGTATGCAAGTGGTGTGGCATTAACATGGATAATAGTATGCATTGGATAGGTGAAATTTTGCAATAGTGACAAAATGAACACGTACGGGAGTTAGTGAATTCAACAGGATTAATGATGTGCTGAGTGTAGTGTAGTATGAGAGGGGAGACAGTGATAGCGAAGATTGTGATTGATAATCTGTGCATGAGTGTGTGTATGAGGAAGAGATGGAGAGATAGTGAGTGGGGAGAGTGAGCGTGCAATTTAAAAAAGAAGAGAGCGTGTGTGTGTGTGTGTTTCAGTGAGATGTGTGGAAACAATGGATGCCGGCAATGCTAAAGTATTCACGTGGAATTGGACATATAGTGAAGTGGCAATGTGGTTGATGATAGTGGGATATGTAAATGATGATGGCGGTTGTTTTTGAATGGACTAGTTGTTGATGAGAATGCTATGTGAATGACGTGAGAGTGATGTGTGTGAGAGTGCATGTGATGTGTGAGGATGAATTTGGCGAAGGTAGTTTTATGCATAAATGTGTTGTCGCGTTGTTAGCGTTAGTTTAGTGTGATTGACGTTGATGAGTCGTGATGAAGAGATGGAGAGTAGGTGAGGTGATGTGAAGTGAGTTTAGTTGTGGTGATATGAGTAGGTGGAGAGGGGAGAGATTGATTGTGTGAGTGATGCAGGACTGATACCTGATAGACTATGTTCGTAATTAAAGGGAGGGACCGTGAGGCCTCCCCACTGACAAAAACCTACACGCACGAGCGCACCCGATTAGGGTTCGTCGCCGAGTTCAACCCACCGAGGTGCCATGGTGAGCACTCCACCCGGGGTCAGAGCATTCCTGATCACCCTGAACCCGGCGCCAGTAAGTTTTAAGCACCACCTATCAGTATACCGTCTGGTTATTTCCAATAACTCAGCAATAAAACACCTCTCTGCAAATTAACACCAATTTACCACCTATTCGAATATATTCTCAACATAACCTTCTTTATCTCCTAATACTCGTCAATAAATTATTGCTTACCACTATCTCATACATATCACCAATTGATTTGTAGCACAAATGTCACATATCCCTTTCATTGTTGCCAGATTATCCACGTTATATACTACTCATTAAATCTCACACTTATTATTCACTAGACTTAATGTTCAAGCTCCACATTTATTTGCACATGATCACTTACATCGGCTTCAAACAATGACAGACTGACTATTGCACAAGGGACATCTTCTATTATCGTTCAATACAATATTCTTCGATCGATATAGTCCCATGTGGTACACTTCGATTTGTTCTATCATGCATATTCATGTAGTAGATTGTGAGAATGCTTTTGTATGCAAGTGGTGTGGCATTAACATGGATAATAGTATGCATTGGATAGGTGAAATTTTGCAATAGTGACAAAATGAACACGTACGGGAGTTAGTGAATTCAACAGGATTAATGATGTGCTGAGTGTAGTGTAGTATGAGAGGGGGAGACAGTGATAGCGAAAGATTGTGATTGATAATCTGTGCATGAGTGTGTGTATGAGGAAGAGATGGAGAGTAGGTGAGGTGATGTGAAGTGAGTTTAGTTGTGGTGATATGAGTAGGTGGAGAGGGGAGAGATTGATTGTGTGAGTGATGCAGGACTGATTACCTGATAGACTATGTTCGTAATTAAAGGGAGGACCGTGAGGCCTCCCCACTGACAAAAACTACACGCCCGAGCGCACCCGATTAGGGTTCGTCGCGAGTTTCAACCCACCGAGGTGCAATGGTGAGCCTCCACCCGGGGTCAGAGCATTCCTGATCACCCTGAACCCGGCGCCAGGTAAGTTTAAGCACCACCTATCAGTATACCGTCTGGTTATTTCCAATAACTCAGCAATAAAACACCTCTCTGCAAATTAACACCAATTTACCACCTATTCGAATATATTCTCAACAATAACCTTCTTTATCTCCTAATACTCGTCAATAAATTATTGCTTACCACTATCTCATACATATCACCAATTGATTTGTAGCACAAATGTCACCATATCCATTTCATTGTTGCCAGATTATCCACGTTATATACTACTCATTAAATCTCACACTTATTATTCACTAGACTTAATGTTCAAGCTCCACATTTATTTGCACATGATCACTTACATCGGCTTCAAACAATGACAGACTGACTATTGCACAAGGGACATCTTCTATTATCGTTCAATACAATATTCTTCGATCGATATAGTCCCATGTGGTACACTTCGATTTGTTCTATCATGCATATTCATGTAGTAGATTGTGAGAATGCTTTTGTATGCAAGTGGTGTGGCATTAACATGGATAATAGTATGCATTGGATAGGTGAAATTTTGCAATAGTGACAAAATGAACACGTACGGGAGTTAGTGAATTCAACAGGATTAATGATGTGCTGAGTGTAGTGTAGTATGAGAGGGGGAGACAGTGATAGCGAAAGATTGTGATTGATAATCTGTGCATGAGTGTGTGTATGAGGAAGAGATGGAGAGATAGTGAGTGGGAGAGTGAGCGTGCAATTTAAAAAAGAGAGAGTGTGTGTGTGTGTTTCAGTGAGATGTGTGGAAACAATGGATGCCGGCAATGCTAAAGTATTCACGTGGAATTGGACATATAGTGAAGTGGCAATGTGGTTGATGATAGTGGGATAGTGTAAATGATGATGGGCGTTGTTTTGAATGGACTAGTTGGTTGATGAGAAGTGCTATGTGAATGACGTGAGAGTGATGTGTGTGAGAGTGCATGTGATGTGTGAGGATGAATTTGGCGAAGGTAGTTTTATGCATAAATGTGTTGTAGAGTTGTTAGCGTTAGTTTAGTGTGATTGACGTTGATGAGTAGTGATGAAGAGATGGAGAGTAGGTGAGGTGATGTGAAGTGAGTTTAGTTGTGGTGATATGAGTAGGTGGAGAGGGGAGAGATTGATTGTGTGAGTGATGCAGGACTGATTACCTGATAGACTATGTTCGTAATTAAAGGGAGGACCGTGAGGCCTCCCCACTGACAAAAACTACACGCCCGAGCGCACCCGATTAGGGTTCGTCGCGAGTTTCAACCCACCGAGGTGCAATGGTGAGCCTCCACCCGGGGTCAGAGCATTCCTGATCACCCTGAACCCGGCGCCAGGTAAGTTTAAGCACCACCTATCAGTATACCGTCTGGTTATTTCCAATAACTCAGCAATAAAACACCTCTCTGCAAATTAACACCAATTTACCACCTATTCGAATATATTCTCAACAATAACCTTCTTTATCTCCTAATACTCGTCAATAAATTATTGCTTACCACTATCTCATACATATCACCAATTGATTTGTAGCACAAATGTCACCATATCCATTTCATTGTTGCCAGATTATCCACGTTATATACTACTCATTAAATCTCACACTTATTATTCACTAGACTTAATGTTCAAGCTCCACATTTATTTGCACATGATCACTTACATCGGCTTCAAACAATGACAGACTGACTATTGCACAAGGGACATCTTCTATTATCGTTCAATACAATATTCTTCGATCGATATAGTCCCATGTGGTACACTTCGATTTGTTCTATCATGCATATTCATGTAGTAGATTGTGAGAATGCTTTTGTATGCAAGTGGTGTGGCATTAACATGGATAATAGTATGCATTGGATAGGTGAAATTTTGCAATAGTGACAAAATGAACACGTACGGGAGTTAGTGAATTCAACAGGATTAATGATGTGCTGAGTGTAGTGTAGTATGAGAGGGGGAGACAGTGATAGCGAAAGATTGTGATTGATAATCTGTGCATGAGTGTGTGTATGAGGAAGAGATGGAGAGTAGGTGAGGTGATGTGAAGTGAGTTTAGTTGTGGTGATATGAGTAGGTGGAGAGGGGAGAGATTGATTGTGTGAGTGATGCAGGACTGATTACCTGATAGACTATGTTCGTAATTAAAGGGAGGACCGTGAGGCCTCCCCACTGACAAAAACTACACGCCCGAGCGCACCCGATTAGGGTTCGTCGCGAGTTTCAACCCACCGAGGTGCAATGGTGAGCCTCCACCCGGGGTCAGAGCATTCCTGATCACCCTGAACCCGGCGCCAGGTAAGTTTAAGCACCACCTATCAGTATACCGTCTGGTTATTTCCAATAACTCAGCAATAAAACACCTCTCTGCAAATTAACACCAATTTACCACCTATTCGAATATATTCTCAACAATAACCTTCTTTATCTCCTAATACTCGTCAATAAATTATTGCTTACCACTATCTCATACATATCACCAATTGATTTGTAGCACAAATGTCACCATATCCATTTCATTGTTGCCAGATTATCCACGTTATATACTACTCATTAAATCTCACACTTATTATTCACTAGACTTAATGTTCAAGCTCCACATTTATTTGCACATGATCACTTACATCGGCTTCAAACAATGACAGACTGACTATTGCACAAGGGACATCTTCTATTATCGTTCAATACAATATTCTTCGATCGATATAGTCCCATGTGGTACACTTCGATTTGTTCTATCATGCATATTCATGTAGTAGATTGTGAGAATGCTTTTGTATGCAAGTGGTGTGGCATTAACATGGATAATAGTATGCATTGGATAGGTGAAATTTTGCAATAGTGACAAAATGAACACGTACGGGAGTTAGTGAATTCAACAGGATTAATGATGTGCTGAGTGTAGTGTAGTATGAGAGGGGGAGACAGTGATAGCGAAAGATTGTGATTGATAATCTGTGCATGAGTGTGTGTATGAGGAAGAGATGGAGAGTAGGTGAGGTGATGTGAAGTGAGTTTAGTTGTGGTGATATGAGTAGGTGGAGAGGGGAGAGATTGATTGTGTGAGTGATGCAGGACTGATTACCTGATAGACTATGTTCGTAATTAAAGGGAGGACCGTGAGGCCTCCCCACTGACAAAAACTACACGCCCGAGCGCACCCGATTAGGGTTCGTCGCGAGTTTCAACCCACCGAGGTGCAATGGTGAGCCTCCACCCGGGGTCAGAGCATTCCTGATCACCCTGAACCCGGCGCCAGGTAAGTTTAAGCACCACCTATCAGTATACCGTCTGGTTATTTCCAATAACTCAGCAATAAAACACCTCTCTGCAAATTAACACCAATTTACCACCTATTCGAATATATTCTCAACAATAACCTTCTTTATCTCCTAATACTCGTCAATAAATTATTGCTTACCACTATCTCATACATATCACCAATTGATTTGTAGCACAAATGTCACCATATCCATTTCATTGTTGCCAGATTATCCACGTTATATACTACTCATTAAATCTCACACTTATTATTCACTAGACTTAATGTTCAAGCTCCACATTTATTTGCACATGATCACTTACATCGGCTTCAAACAATGACAGACTGACTATTGCACAAGGGACATCTTCTATTATCGTTCAATACAATATTCTTCGATCGATATAGTCCCATGTGGTACACTTCGATTTGTTCTATCATGCATATTCATGTAGTAGATTGTGAGAATGCTTTTGTATGCAAGTGGTGTGGCATTAACATGGATAATAGTATGCATTGGATAGGTGAAATTTTGCAATAGTGACAAAATGAACACGTACGGGAGTTAGTGAATTCAACAGGATTAATGATGTGCTGAGTGTAGTGTAGTATGAGAGGGGGAGACAGTGATAGCGAAAGATTGTGATTGATAATCTGTGCATGAGTGTGTGTATGAGGAAGAGATGGAGAGTAGGTGAGGTGATGTGAAGTGAGTTTAGTTGTGGTGATATGAGTAGGTGGAGAGGGGAGAGATTGATTGTGTGAGTGATGCAGGACTGATTACCTGATAGACTATGTTCGTAATTAAAGGGAGGACCGTGAGGCCTCCCCACTGACAAAAACTACACGCCCGAGCGCACCCGATTAGGGTTCGTCGCGAGTTTCAACCCACCGAGGTGCAATGGTGAGCCTCCACCCGGGGTCAGAGCATTCCTGATCACCCTGAACCCGGCGCCAGGTAAGTTTAAGCACCACCTATCAGTATACCGTCTGGTTATTTCCAATAACTCAGCAATAAAACACCTCTCTGCAAATTAACACCAATTTACCACCTATTCGAATATATTCTCAACAATAACCTTCTTTATCTCCTAATACTCGTCAATAAATTATTGCTTACCACTATCTCATACATATCACCAATTGATTTGTAGCACAAATGTCACCATATCCATTTCATTGTTGCCAGATTATCCACGTTATATACTACTCATTAAATCTCACACTTATTATTCACTAGACTTAATGTTCAAGCTCCACATTTATTTGCACATGATCACTTACATCGGCTTCAAACAATGACAGACTGACTATTGCACAAGGGACATCTTCTATTATCGTTCAATACAATATTCTTCGATCGATATAGTCCCATGTGGTACACTTCGATTTGTTCTATCATGCATATTCATGTAGTAGATTGTGAGAATGCTTTTGTATGCAAGTGGTGTGGCATTAACATGGATAATAGTATGCATTGGATAGGTGAAATTTTGCAATAGTGACAAAATGAACACGTACGGGAGTTAGTGAATTCAACAGGATTAATGATGTGCTGAGTGTAGTGTAGTATGAGAGGGGGAGACAGTGATAGCGAAAGATTGTGATTGATAATCTGTGCATGAGTGTGTGTATGAGGAAGAGATGGAGAGATAGTGAGTGGGAGAGTGAGCGTGCAATTTAAAAAGAGAGAGAGTGTGTGTGTGTGTGTTTCAGTGAGATGTGTGGAAACAATGGATGCCGGCAATGCTAAAGTATTCACGTGGAATTGGACATATAGTGAAGTGGCAATGTGGTTGATGATAGTGGGATAGTGTAAATGATGATGGGCGTTGTTTTGAATGGACTAGTTGGTTGATGAGAAGTGCTATGTGAATGACGTGAGAGTGATGTGTGTGAGAGTGCATGTGATGTGTGAGGATGAATTTGGCGAAGGTAGTTTTATGCATAAATGTGTTGTAGAGTTGTTAGCGTTAGTTTAGTGTGATTGACGTTGATGAGTAGTGATGAAGAGATGGAGAGTAGGTGAGGTGATGTGAAGTGAGTTTAGTTGTGGTGATATGAGTAGGTGGAGAGGGGAGAGATTGATTGTGTGAGTGATGCAGGACTGATTACCTGATAGACTATGTTCGTAATTAAAGGGAGGACCGTGAGGCCTCCCCACTGACAAAAACTACACGCCCGAGCGCACCCGATTAGGGTTCGTCGCGAGTTTCAACCCACCGAGGTGCAATGGTGAGCCTCCACCCGGGGTCAGAGCATTCCTGATCACCCTGAACCCGGCGCCAGGTAAGTTTAAGCACCACCTATCAGTATACCGTCTGGTTATTTCCAATAACTCAGCAATAAAACACCTCTCTCTGCAAATTAACACCAATTTACCACCTATTCGAATATATTCTCAACAATAACCTTCTTTATCTCCTAATACTCGTCAATAAATTATTGCTTACCACTATCTCATACATATCACCAATTGATTTGTAGCACAAATGTCACCATATCCATTTCATTGTTGCCAGATTATCCACGTTATATACTACTCATTAAATCTCACACTTATTATTCACTAGACTTAATGTTCAAGCTCCACATTTATTTGCACATGATCACTTACATCGGCTTCAAACAATGACAGACTGACTATTGCACAAGGGACATCTTCTATTATCGTTCAATACAATATTCTTCGATCGATATAGTCCCATGTGGTACACTTCGATTTGTTCTATCATGCATATTCATGTAGTAGATTGTGAGAATGCTTTTGTATGCAAGTGGTGTGGCATTAACATGGATAATAGTATGCATTGGATAGGTGAAATTTTGCAATAGTGACAAAATGAACACGTACGGGAGTTAGTGAATTCAACAGGATTAATGATGTGCTGAGTGTAGTGTAGTATGAGAGGGGGAGACAGTGATAGCGAAAGATTGTGATTGATAATCTGTGCATGAGTGTGTGTATGAGGAAGAGATGGAGAGATAGTGAGTGGGAGAGTGAGCGTGCAATTTAAAAAAGAGAGAGAGTGTGTGTGTGTGTGTTTCAGTGAGATGTGTGGAAACAATGGATGCCGGCAATGCTAAAGTATTCACGTGGAATTGGACATATAGTGAAGTGGCAATGTGGTTGATGATAGTGGGATAGTGTAAATGATGATGGGCGTTGTTTTGAATGGACTAGTTGGTTGATGAGAAGTGCTATGTGAATGACGTGAGAGTGATGTGTGTGAGAGTGCATGTGATGTGTGAGGATGAATTTGGCGAAGGTAGTTTTATGCATAAATGTGTTGTAGAGTTGTTAGCGTTAGTTTAGTGTGATTGACGTTGATGAGTAGTGATGAAGAGATGGAGAGTAGGTGAGGTGATGTGAAGTGAGTTTAGTTGTGGTGATATGAGTAGGTGGAGAGGGGAGAGATTGATTGTGTGAGTGATGCAGGACTGATTACCTGATAGACTATGTTCGTAATTAAAGGGAGGACCGTGAGGCCTCCCCACTGACAAAAACTACACGCCCGAGCGCACCCGATTAGGGTTCGTCGCGAGTTTCAACCCACCGAGGTGCAATGGTGAGCCTCCACCCGGGGTCAGAGCATTCCTGATCACCCTGAACCCGGCGCCAGGTAAGTTTAAGCACCACCTATCAGTATACCGTCTGGTTATTTCCAATAACTCAGCAATAAAACACCTCTCTGCAAATTAACACCAATTTACCACCTATTCGAATATATTCTCAACAATAACCTTCTTTATCTCCTAATACTCGTCAATAAATTATTGCTTACCACTATCTCATACATATCACCAATTGATTTGTAGCACAAATGTCACCATATCCATTTCATTGTTGCCAGATTATCCACGTTATATACTACTCATTAAATCTCACACTTATTATTCACTAGACTTAATGTTCAAGCTCCACATTTATTTGCACATGATCACTTACATCGGCTTCAAACAATGACAGACTGACTATTGCACAAGGGACATCTTCTATTATCGTTCAATACAATATTCTTCGATCGATATAGTCCCATGTGGTACACTTCGATTTGTTCTATCATGCATATTCATGTAGTAGATTGTGAGAATGCTTTTGTATGCAAGTGGTGTGGCATTAACATGGATAATAGTATGCATTGGATAGGTGAAATTTTGCAATAGTGACAAAATGAACACGTACGGGAGTTAGTGAATTCAACAGGATTAATGATGTGCTGAGTGTAGTGTAGTATGAGAGGGGGAGACAGTGATAGCGAAAGATTGTGATTGATAATCTGTGCATGAGTGTGTGTATGAGGAAGAGATGGAGAGATAGTGAGTGGGAGAGTGAGCGTGCAATTTAAAAAAGAGAGAGAGTGTGTGTGTGTGTGTTTCAGTGAGATGTGTGGAAACAATGGATGCCGGCAATGCTAAAGTATTCACGTGGAATTGGACATATAGTGAAGTGGCAATGTGGTTGATGATAGTGGGATAGTGTAAATGATGATGGGCGTTGTTTTGAATGGACTAGTTGGTTGATGAGAAGTGCTATGTGAATGACGTGAGAGTGATGTGTGTGAGAGTGCATGTGATGTGTGAGGATGAATTTGGCGAAGGTAGTTTTATGCATAAATGTGTTGTAGAGTTGTTAGCGTTAGTTTAGTGTGATTGACGTTGATGAGTAGTGATGAAGAGATGGAGAGTAGGTGAGGTGATGTGAAGTGAGTTTAGTTGTGGTGATATGAGTAGGTGGAGAGGGGAGAGATTGATTGTGTGAGTGATGCAGGACTGATTACCTGATAGACTATGTTCGTAATTAAAGGGAGGACCGTGAGGCCTCCCCACTGACAAAAACTACACGCCCGAGCGCACCCGATTAGGGTTCGTCGCGAGTTTCAACCCACCGAGGTGCAATGGTGAGCCTCCACCCGGGGTCAGAGCATTCCTGATCACCCTGAACCCGGCGCCAGGTAAGTTTAAGCACCACCTATCAGTATACCGTCTGGTTATTTCCAATAACTCAGCAATAAAACACCTCTCTGCAAATTAACACCAATTTACCACCTATTCGAATATATTCTCAACAATAACCTTCTTTATCTCCTAATACTCGTCAATAAATTATTGCTTACCACTATCTCATACATATCACCAATTGATTTGTAGCACAAATGTCACCATATCCATTTCATTGTTGCCAGATTATCCACGTTATATACTACTCATTAAGTCTCACACTTATTATTCACTAGACTTAATGTTCAAGCTCCACATTTATTTGCACATGATCACTTACATCGGCTTCAAACAATGACAGACTGACTATTGCACAAGGGACATCTTCTATTATCGTTCAATACAATATTCTTCGATCGATATAGTCCCATGTGGTACACTTCGATTTGTTCTATCATGCATATTCATGTAGTAGATTGTGAGAATGCTTTTGTATGCAAGTGGTGTGGCATTAACATGGATAATAGTATGCATTGGATAGGTGAAATTTTGCAATAGTGACAAAATGAACACGTACGGGAGTTAGTGAATTCAACAGGATTAATGATGTGCTGAGTGTAGTGTAGTATGAGAGGGGGAGACAGTGATAGCGAAAGATTGTGATTGATAATCTGTGCATGAGTGTGTGTATGAGGAAGAGATGGAGAGATAGTGAGTGGGAGAGTGAGCGTGCAATTTAAAAAGAGAGAGAGTGTGTGTGTGTGTGTTTCAGTGAGATGTGTGGAAACAATGGATGCCGGCAATGCTAAAGTATTCACGTGGAATTGGACATATAGTGAAGTGGCAATGTGGTTGATGATAGTGGGATAGTGTAAATGATGATGGGCGTTGTTTTGAATGGACTAGTTGGTTGATGAGAAGTGCTATGTGAATGACGTGAGAGTGATGTGTGTGAGAGTGCATGTGATGTGTGAGGATGAATTTGGCGAAGGTAGTTTTATGCATAAATGTGTTGTAGAGTTGTTAGCGTTAGTTTAGTGTGATTGACGTTGATGAGTAGTGATGAAGAGATGGAGAGTAGGTGAGGTGATGTGAAGTGAGTTTAGTTGTGGTGATATGAGTAGGTGGAGAGGGGAGAGATTGATTGTGTGAGTGATGCAGGACTGATTACCTGATAGACTATGTTCGTAATTAAAGGGAGGACCGTGAGGCCTCCCCACTGACAAAAACTACACGCCCGAGCGCACCCGATTAGGGTTCGTCGCGAGTTTCAACCCACCGAGGTGCAATGGTGAGCCTCCACCCGGGGTCAGAGCATTCCTGATCACCCTGAACCCGGCGCCAGGTAAGTTTAAGCACCACCTATCAGTATACCGTCTGGTTATTTCCAATAACTCAGCAATAAAACACCTCTCTGCAAATTAACACCAATTTACCACCTATTCGAATATATTCTCAACAATAACCTTCTTTATCTCCTAATACTCGTCAATAAATTATTGCTTACCACTATCTCATACATATCACCAATTGATTTGTAGCACAAATGTCACCATATCCATTTCATTGTTGCCAGATTATCCACGTTATATACTACTCATTAAATCTCACACTTATTATTCACTAGACTTAATGTTCAAGCTCCACATTTATTTGCACATGATCACTTACATCGGCTTCAAACAATGACAGACTGACTATTGCACAAGGGACATCTTCTATTATCGTTCAATACAATATTCTTCGATCGATATAGTCCCATGTGGTACACTTCGATTTGTTCTATCATGCATATTCATGTAGTAGATTGTGAGAATGCTTTTGTATGCAAGTGGTGTGGCATTAACATGGATAATAGTATGCATTGGATAGGTGAAATTTTGCAATAGTGACAAAATGAACACGTACGGGAGTTAGTGAATTCAACAGGATTAATGATGTGCTGAGTGTAGTGTAGTATGAGAGGGGGAGACAGTGATAGCGAAAGATTGTGATTGATAATCTGTGCATGAGTGTGTGTATGAGGAAGAGATGGAGAGATAGTGAGTGGGAGAGTGAGCGTGCAATTTAAAAAAGAGAGAGAGTGTGTGTGTGTGTGTTTCAGTGAGATGTGTGGAAACAATGGATGCCGGCAATGCTAAAGTATTCACGTGGAATTGGACATATAGTGAAGTGGCAATGTGGTTGATGATAGTGGGATAGTGTAAATGATGATGGGCGTTGTTTTGAATGGACTAGTTGGTTGATGAGAAGTGCTATGTGAATGACGTGAGAGTGATGTGTGTGAGAGTGCATGTGATGTGTGAGGATGAATTTGGCGAAGGTAGTTTTATGCATAAATGTGTTGTAGAGTTGTTAGCGTTAGTTTAGTGTGATTGACGTTGATGAGTAGTGATGAAGAGATGGAGAGTAGGTGAGGTGATGTGAAGTGAGTTTAGTTGTGGTGATATGAGTAGGTGGAGAGGGGAGAGATTGATTGTGTGAGTGATGCAGGACTGATTACCTGATAGACTATGTTCGTAATTAAAGGGAGGACCGTGAGGCCTCCCCACTGACAAAAACTACACGCCCGAGCGCACCCGATTAGGGTTCGTCGCGAGTTTCAACCCACCGAGGTGCAATGGTGAGCCTCCACCCGGGGTCAGAGCATTCCTGATCACCCTGAACCCGGCGCCAGGTAAGTTTAAGCACCACCTATCAGTATACCGTCTGGTTATTTCCAATAACTCAGCAATAAAACACCTCTCTGCAAATTAACACCAATTTACCACCTATTCGAATATATTCTCAACAATAACCTTCTTTATCTCCTAATACTCGTCAATAAATTATTGCTTACCACTATCTCATACATATCACCAATTGATTTGTAGCACAAATGTCACCATATCCATTTCATTGTTGCCAGATTATCCACGTTATATACTACTCATTAAATCTCACACTTATTATTCACTAGACTTAATGTTCAAGCTCCACATTTATTTGCACATGATCACTTACATCGGCTTCAAACAATGACAGACTGACTATTGCACAAGGGACATCTTCTATTATCGTTCAATACAATATTCTTCGATCGATATAGTCCCATGTGGTACACTTCGATTTGTTCTATCATGCATATTCATGTAGTAGATTGTGAGAATGCTTTTGTATGCAAGTGGTGTGGCATTAACATGGATAATAGTATGCATTGGATAGGTGAAATTTTGCAATAGTGACAAAATGAACACGTACGGGAGTTAGTGAATTCAACAGGATTAATGATGTGCTGAGTGTAGTGTAGTATGAGAGGGGGAGACAGTGATAGCGAAAGATTGTGATTGATAATCTGTGCATGAGTGTGTGTATGAGGAAGAGATGGAGAGATAGTGAGTGGGAGAGTGAGCGTGCAATTTAAAAAAGAGAGAGAGTGTGTGTGTGTGTGTTTCAGTGAGATGTGTGGAAACAATGGATGCCGGCAATGCTAAAGTATTCACGTGGAATTGGACATATAGTGAAGTGGCAATGTGGTTGATGATAGTGGGATAGTGTAAATGATGATGGGCGTTGTTTTGAATGGACTAGTTGGTTGATGAGAAGTGCTATGTGAATGACGTGAGAGTGATGTGTGTGAGAGTGCATGTGATGTGTGAGGATGAATTTGGCGAAGGTAGTTTTATGCATAAATGTGTTGTAGAGTTGTTAGCGTTAGTTTAGTGTGATTGACGTTGATGAGTAGTGATGAAGAGATGGAGAGTAGGTGAGGTGATGTGAAGTGAGTTTAGTTGTGGTGATATGAGTAGGTGGAGAGGGGAGAGATTGATTGTGTGAGTGATGCAGGACTGATTACCTGATAGACTATGTTCGTAATTAAAGGGAGGACCGTGAGGCCTCCCCACTGACAAAAACTACACGCCCGAGCGCACCCGATTAGGGTTCGTCGCGAGTTTCAACCCACCGAGGTGCAATGGTGAGCCTCCACCCGGGGTCAGAGCATTCCTGATCACCCTGAACCCGGCGCCAGGTAAGTTTAAGCACCACCTATCAGTATACCGTCTGGTTATTTCCAATAACTCAGCAATAAAACACCTCTCTGCAAATTAACACCAATTTACCACCTATTCGAATATATTCTCAACAATAACCTTCTTTATCTCCTAATACTCGTCAATAAATTATTGCTTACCACTATCTCATACATATCACCAATTGATTTGTAGCACAAATGTCACCATATCCATTTCATTGTTGCCAGATTATCCACGTTATATACTACTCATTAAATCTCACACTTATTATTCACTAGACTTAATGTTCAAGCTCCACATTTATTTGCACATGATCACTTACATCGGCTTCAAACAATGACAGACTGACTATTGCACAAGGGACATCTTCTATTATCGTTCAATACAATATTCTTCGATCGATATAGTCCCATGTGGTACACTTCGATTTGTTCTATCATGCATATTCATGTAGTAGATTGTGAGAATGCTTTTGTATGCAAGTGGTGTGGCATTAACATGGATAATAGTATGCATTGGATAGGTGAAATTTTGCAATAGTGACAAAATGAACACGTACGGGAGTTAGTGAATTCAACAGGATTAATGATGTGCTGAGTGTAGTGTAGTATGAGAGGGGGAGACAGTGATAGCGAAAGATTGTGATTGATAATCTGTGCATGAGTGTGTGTATGAGGAAGAGATGGAGAGATAGTGAGTGGGAGAGTGAGCGTGCAATTTAAAAAAGAGAGAGAGTGTGTGTGTGTGTGTTTCAGTGAGATGTGTGGAAACAATGGATGCCGGCAATGCTAAAGTATTCACGTGGAATTGGACATATAGTGAAGTGGCAATGTGGTTGATGATAGTGGGATAGTGTAAATGATGATGGGCGTTGTTTTGAATGGACTAGTTGGTTGATGAGAAGTGCTATGTGAATGACGTGAGAGTGATGTGTGTGAGAGTGCATGTGATGTGTGAGGATGAATTTGGCGAAGGTAGTTTTATGCATAAATGTGTTGTAGAGTTGTTAGCGTTAGTTTAGTGTGATTGACGTTGATGAGTAGTGATGAAGAGATGGAGAGTAGGTGAGGTGATGTGAAGTGAGTTTAGTTGTGGTGATATGAGTAGGTGGAGAGGGGAGAGATTGATTGTGTGAGTGATGCAGGACTGATTACCTGATAGACTATGTTCGTAATTAAAGGGAGGACCGTGAGGCCTCCCCACTGACAAAAACTACACGCCCGAGCGCACCCGATTAGGGTTCGTCGCGAGTTTCAACCCACCGAGGTGCAATGGTGAGCCTCCACCCGGGGTCAGAGCATTCCTGATCACCCTGAACCCGGCGCCAGGTAAGTTTAAGCACCACCTATCAGTATACCGTCTGGTTATTTCCAATAACTCAGCAATAAAACACCTCTCTGCAAATTAACACCAATTTACCACCTATTCGAATATATTCTCAACAATAACCTTCTTTATCTCCTAATACTCGTCAATAAATTATTGCTTACCACTATCTCATACATATCACCAATTGATTTGTAGCACAAATGTCACCATATCCATTTCATTGTTGCCAGATTATCCACGTTATATACTACTCATTAAGTCTCACACTTATTATTCACTAGACTTAATGTTCAAGCTCCACATTTATTTGCACATGATCACTTACATCGGCTTCAAACAATGACAGACTGACTATTGCAGTGGTGAGCCTCCACCTGGCGTCAGACCATTCCTGATCACCGTGTTCCCGGCTGTATTTATGTTTCATCATCTCCTCTTTTTATGCCATCTCTTTTTTTACTTTTGTTTTTTTTCGTTTCATTTGTACTTTTTGTTTTCTTATTCTCTACGCTGTAATACTAAATTTTTTTAACTTTATTGTTTTGGTATTGTTTGCGGGATCTTCGTTGATGTCATTTTGACAATTTTTGTCAAATCCTCCTTTTTCGAACCTGATTGCTTAACAATTCAATCTTTTATCTCTGTACGTCCTTCTTTTGTGCAGTGGTTAGATTTTGGGTGGTTTGTTAAATGCGTTCTAAAATGCTACGTTTCGTTTTTTTATTAGACTAACACAGATATGACATAGATAAAATTCAGTCCGTAAGAGAATTAAATGAAATCCTTATTTATGTAACGACTGATGTGTAGGATGGCTAGTTTGTTTCTCTTGCCTGTATTCTGTAAATAACTAAAGCAAGCTACTTTTTAATCAAACTCGAAAAGTCTACATAACAAAGTGAATATGACAACCGTGAGTGAGAGCCCTGACAGACGGTCTAGATTCGCCATAGTGCGAAACCCAAATTGGCTTTCAAACGCGTCGTACAAGCCTTACAAAAAATGTGACTTTGAAACTTGAAGGATGATAAGTAGTTGGAAGCGTTTAATGTTACGACATCTGGATAATGTTTGCACACAAAAAACAGTTAATTCGACATTTTTTATAGTTTTAATAAAAACAACAAGTGAGTAAAGAATTTTCTGTTCACTTATTTCATCAAATCTCTACATTAATATGTATAACTTACAATAACGATAAAATCTATTTCATTCAAGTGGTTGTGTCAGATTATAATAAAACATGTACCATTGTTTTCGTGAGGATAGTTGCAAATGATTAATAAAAGATAAGGTGGGTAAAGTGACTGCTAATCAAAGATCATCAATCAATGATGAATGAATGAATGAGGATATCTCAATATTAAATTGGCTGATTACATAACATTAAGCAAGTGAATAAACAAAATGATATGATAAGAGATCAAATATTAACTTTTTAGATCTGTAAGAGTAAAGAGAATAAACTACATCCAAAACTGGGGAAGATAGGTTTAAGTTGTGACATAATGTTTGAAGATAATGAAAACAATAATTGATTGAAGAGCGGGGGGGGGTTAAATGCAAATTGATAATTGGGTTGGAAGAACATTTTAATAAGTTACGTAAGAACAAAGAGACAATGATTAAAATACATAACGATGACAAGCCTGACAAAGTCAAAGAAAACGACTCTAGGTAGACTTGTATTTTAATCCCTCTTTGTTATAGCTTCCGCTAGTGGCCAAGGTAGAGAAAGTGGCTGCATAAACTTTTTTAAATACACAGATCAGGTTCGTGGATGTAGATAACAAAACTTATGCCGTACGTAGTAGACTAATTTGTATGTCACGTGGAATCGTTGATAGACTTCGGTTAATAACTTTAAAAGATTAGTCAAAATCAATTCAAAGCCGTGTCAGTCAGTTGGGAAAGAACAGGATGTTTTGTCTGTTTCACTAATCGTCTGCTCAACCCAAACGGATAATGCTCTGCGACACGATGTAGGTGCTGTCAAATGGTGCACTTTTTATAACTGGCTCCACAGGAACAGTTAGTCTGATAAACACACGCAGAGGTGGCACATCGGATCAGTTTGTCCTCCGCTGTTGTAGAAATCGAGTTCTATGTAAATGAATTATACAAACGTTCTTGCAACAATGTACCAAGGAAAGGTCTTTTAAAATTTTCACATAGTATTGCTACTAATCAACACTCACGAAATATGGTCGTTACCATAAATGAAACTGCTAGGAAACACCCTGTTAACAGATTAATGGGCATATTAGACCAGGAAACATAGCGTTTCCACACAGCGGCTGTTAGACATTATAGACAATCCAGGAATTCATCATCTATTGTCTGACTAAATAACTTAGGGCCTATTCGTTGTAGTTGGTGGTTTGAAGACAAATGATAATTTGTACAAAGTATCACTTAGATCAATCTAGCCAAGCTCCTGCAGGCAACGTTGTCGAACCTTTCATATTACTGACGATGGTTTGCATCTCAGTTTTCTATGATTGTTTCTCTTGTCCCGTAATGACGTTATTTTTTCCGAATTACTGGCTGTGTGGCCAGGTTTTTAATGTCTCTTCATTACAGGAAATTGATGAATAACTATTATTAACGTAGATTTTAGGGTTGTTTTACAATGCATTCACACCTTCCAGGATTGTGTAAACTGATCGTCGATATTACTATTTGGTCTTAGAATAATTTCATAATTCATTACTGGCGAAATATCATTTTAAACATGAAGCATAAAATTCAATTGTAAAGCATTTACACGCATTTTTCTATTCTATTTGGTTTTCGTCAAAGGAAAAGTCTGCATCACTTTTTAACACTGTACATTTATATAACGTGCTTATTTCAAACTAACCGTCATTCGCATAATCACTTCACTCCATAGCCTATTCATCAATCATACTTGCCGGCAGTAAATTTAAAAGATTCAAGCTAATTATTGCACTATTGCTATATCAGCTTTTGCCGTTTACTTTTGTCACTTCATTAAGTTGTTGATATGGACAAATTTTCAATTTGTCCATCAGAATCTTCCTGCTCCTTATTACCCCACTGATCTTAGTATCGAATAAAATATGCTTTGATGCCAGTAGGAATGTTGTCAATGAAGCTGATACACTAACAACATAGGATATTATTTGATTAAATAGTCATCCATTGTTAAACGTCCATAATTTTCATATAGAATTGGTCATGACGCTTGTGGAATGAAGCGGCAACTAACATATGTTCAAAAGTTCAGAATAGTGTTTGCTAACTTATTATTCCACACTTGTTTGTCTTATCAAAGCCAGTGAACTTGTGTTGATGTGGTAAACGTTGTATTTTCAGGCATTTTGATTAATCGGGTAACATACTTTTATAATCGCAAGTGTTGATGCTGTTGAGTTGGCTCCTGGAATACGAATAATCAGTATTCTGAAAGCTTGCTATCGCGAACAATCAGGCCTATTTGAAAAGTTTACTTAACAGATGTAGTGTAGGATCAATGGAATGCGCAACCTTACCACATGTGTTCCCATTTACTTTGAATGCTCATTGAACGCCACGTTGTTTGAAAACGGTGGGCAGGAGTGATTTTAATAACCGCGAAATAATGAAACTACGTCATATGAATCGTCTTAAAGCGCCTTGCAATAGTGCGTTTGTAGTTTTTCCAATTTTTAGCAGAGAATTATTGACCAGTTGTGTATTAGTCAAGACGCTTGACAGCCACGGCTAGAGTGCATTAGTCTATAGGAGCCGATGGACACTGTACCTTACACATAAATCAGACAGTCACACAACACGCTTATTGTGCAGTGGAAACTGGGCCAGGTAAGTGAGCAGTCCGTATTAAGACCGTTAAGTCAATGCCATGGACCATCAAGCCCATCCCAATGAATTTACAACTTGTGTAAACAGTCTTTCTTTGGTGCAACCACAAAGAATATACAGTAACGTAATGATTTCCCAGACTAGATTGCCATTAACACAAATATTCCAGCACAAATAGTGTACTATAATCACATTATAACCGCAAATACCGGATAAAATCCCATTAAAGCTCTAATGATCTGGGAAATCGCTACTACTAATCTACAGTACAACATTAGGTAGAAGAAACCTGACAGATAGTTGCTTGCCCAAAGCTTATAAGTTTCAATCAATAAAGGGGCTAGATTATGATTACAGAGAATCTACGTGAGTCGATAACGTGAATGGAGACAGCCGAGAAGCAGCAAATCAAGATGTCTTAATGCAAGATCTCACAGTCCAGCAAAATAATGGGAAGAACACCACAGTAAATAGCACATAATAATAAAGGAAAAACACAAAAACCAGGTTGTAAAGTGTTATACAAAGTGACGACAAGGCAAAAATTGACAGAGGCAAGCATTACGAGAGGAAAAAACTAGGCGGTGCCAAATAAAAAATGAAGAAGTCGTTCAATACAGTGAACTGAAGAGATTTCTTAATACAAAGTTAAGTTTGAACAAGGAATATTATTCTACCACACGGGTAATATGATACTCTAAATACGATAAAAGTTTGTACATTTATGCAAACTAAAGTTTTATAGTTTGCTTGTGCAACAGCGAAATTGCGTATTTGGAGGGTTCCACAGTCAAAAAAAGGATAGGTCAGAGGTAAATGGTTGTTATAGTGATGACAGTGGACGAATAAAAAAGATGATAATACTGAACTGAGCTACAATGTGTGATAAGTATTCGCGAGTATTTATTCGCGACATCCTGATTATACACATTCGTCCACATATGTTAAAGTGAGTGGAAGATAAGACCAACAATACAGGACTCTTACTAATACGTTAAAACAAATTGGACAAATATACATTAAAAGTGTCAGAGAAAATATGATTAGTAAATTATGAAACTATCATTTCATCATGAGCTTACACACACCTCGCGTTACATATATGCTCACACAGATTACTGGGGTTAATTGGAGGTCGTTAACATTAGGGTCATTACAAAGTTCCGACCTCCGGCCACTGCTCACCCCTATTTTCATTAGTGATCTTCCATTAAACTCGATTTTATCTGTTCTTTTTTATAGACGATGTTGAATTGTGGCGAATCTTGTGACACGATGGAGACTCACACGTACTTCATCAAGACGCGTTTTGGATACAGGAATAGATATGTGACAACATCCTGACCCTCAGCCTACGGAAAAGTCATGCAACTTACTATTGTACACTAGTTGCTTATTAAAAAGACTGTTTTCCGGGCAGGGTACGTATGACTGGAATTTCAAAGGGATGAGATCTGGGGTTATTATTCACAAGCAGACTGTATATCGAGGAGAACTAGGGAGTGGATACTGTAAGCTCCCTCTTGGATGTTTTGTGTGTGACCTCCCGCCTCCCCCCCCCAAGTATACACATTTTATTGAAAATCGTTGCTTTACTTTTAAAAGTGGATTTATCTTTCCTACTCCTTTCAGTAACATATTTTGTTATTTTTCTGGTTCCAAAATTAGAGCTTCTACCTATTTTCATCGTAATTTTTGTTTCTTCTATTTTTTTATGAATGCCCATGCTTTTTATGAACTATTATGATCTGGGTTCAATTGGTGTCATTCGCATTTGTTCGGTCAGCGATCTTGCAGCCAGAGGTTTGCTATCTAAGAGGCAGAGACGGAAACAAAACGACCATAAGCCAAAGCTCAGTAAGGTCATCCGAAATTACTCATGCGCAAAATCCGAATTGACAGTAGAGTGTGTCGTTTAAGTCTTACACTACATCTGCACTACTTACTTGGCGCTTTTGGTTTTGACTGCTGCCATATTGATTCCTTCTCTCTTTCGATTGTGTTACTCGAATAGACTCAATTTGTGAACTTTCTGATCATCGGCTGAAGGACATTTCCAGAACCTGGAATGATATGCTGTAAGAAACAACTCCTAATACTTTGCTACTGATATTTCTGGAGGTTTAAGCTTTACCATTTGAACAAACAATACGCCATCTATTCAGAAAGCATAGAATAATGTTCTTGTTTATTTTTTTGGAATTAAACTGGTCATTTAAATTTATGAAACAAATTTTGGTTGGGTAGTGATATTTGTTTAGGTAACAATGTAAATTCACGTATATATATAAAGCACACCATGTATATGACCAAGTTACGTTTGTCGTATAGCCAAAATAGTTTTCAACGATTAGAATTACGAATAAAGACAAATTAGAAAGCAATACTGGGTACAGGAGAAGGTATATTCGGTTACGATTAGGGCGCAAACGGAATAGCAACGACTATGTTGGTTGACTAGATGACAGGTTGCTCCCTACGTGGCGTTGTGCCGTGATGTGGTGATGCTTGACCGGACGCCTTCAGCTAGTCGCGTCTACTAGGACAAGCGTGGTCAGCATTAGTAATAAGAGGCTATGCGACTATTTATACGAGGAATCATTTGCAGCCGCATAACTTTGTGTAGAACCCTCTCCCACCCAGTCATTTTGTCTTTACTTTCGGTTTGGCGGGAGTACATGCGTTCAAAGTAATCTCGACAGTTATTCTCCATTACAAACTGCTTGAGTATATGATCTACGGACACCACCAAAGCATATGCTAAGCTACACCACGTTCGTCGGCAGCCAATCGTGTTAACACTAAAACTTATTCTGATAGCGTCTAAAGAGTGAATTTGACCACGATTTGCGTCACTATATTGCCGCACCTCCCATACTCAAACGGCGTTTAAATTTCTTAACGCAAGCAAATAGACAGGCAACAAAATGAGTCGTTAGGCTCAGAAACAAATAATTATTTGGACCGTCTCTTTTATCTAGCTCTGTTCTCCCTCAGCTACAAAAGGGGAAAATGGCAACTCTGAGGTGCATTTCCGACAAGTTTGACAGCGGGATTTTCCACGTGGTTTTCATTAGTTTTATTCGCTCTCGTTTAGGGTGCGGAAATATACTGCATCCTTCTTCACTCTAAAAGAATAAGAGTACTTCAGAATGAATTCAGATAAGAACCACTAAGTCGGTTCGCGGATTCAAGTTTCGACCATATGAGGAGGCCCTCCTAACATTAGACTTACATCCCCTAGAACACAGTCTACCAGTGCCAGTAACATTCAGAGCAAAACCAGACATCCAAACAAGGCTGTACTGCCGGTACTGTAAGGCTCGATTCTACTAGAAGGTACCAGGCTGACTGTCTACCCTAGGGCATACATGGGTGAGAGTTCAATTCGTACCACTAAGAGTTCCCACTACCTGAAACCGAACGCCTGAAGTCGTGACCACAGCTATCTCAGAGAGATGTTTTAAGAGAAATTTGAACGACTACATATACGATTGTGCCTTAATATAAGTCTCCAGGAACAGCGGTTAAACACCTACTATATAAATGATCAGCAGTCACACTTCATCGCTCAGCACTATGACATATAACTTGGATGACCCACCTAGCTACACCTCCTCCCTTGAACTAAGTTCCTTTGCCCACACTATAGTGACCATTTAAAATAATGTGAATCGTCAATGCTTATCTCTACTAGATTACGCTCCAGCTCTCTTTCGTAATAAAATAATTCCAAATTATCTATAAATCACCGTATATTTAATTGACTAATAAACATTTACCAAGGATCGGATGTGTCTATATTTAAAGTCAGTAACGATGAATATATGATAATTACATTTAAAATCAACGTAAGTCAGACAAGCATTAAATCCAAAACAAGAGAAGTCAGTTAATACCAATTTCGGTGAAACTAAACTACACCGCTGACCTTGAGGTACCTTTTAGCCAATGAGAATGCAGTGGTAGATAAAATCATTATTTATTATGAAAAACGAAATTTTTTAAAGACAATTACACAGGATATACTGTTTTTACATGATTTATGAACTTTTGCAAGTTGGAGACGGGTTCATTTATTTTAAATTCAAAATATGAACGATATAAGAATTCATCCATATGGCTCCAAATCATGTTGTTTCTAGAACCTTTATAAGGTCTAAGAAACTCCTTCAGACGCGACCAGTATCCTTCAATGTTTTGTGTGTGAACACCAGTACTTGGGTCCACATAATGTCTATGGTGAACTACGACATGGTGAGCATATCCGAGTCTACGGAGAGGACGATATGCTTTCCAGTCGTCAGTATAAATAATGGATCTTGGTTGAACATACGTTTGGATTATTGGTATTAGGATTCTTGCATTTCGGTTTGGGACATACTGGAAATGTCCCTTTCCTAATGTTCGGTCATAAATACCAAGAACCTACCAGTAAGTTTAAAGTAATTATTACTTACCCATTCGGTTTTTACAGATCTTCCACTATTATATTTTCTCTTTCTGATGGCCGATTCATCTATTTCAACTATTTTTCCGACGCCTCCGAGTGATAGATTCAACCGCAACATCATTTCTGAGCATACGTCTCTGCAGTGTTGATACCATTGCACCGCTGATACTTCGCTCACATCTGTAAGAGACGATGCCAGAGTAACAGGCAACTGCATATTCCACAAGACAACTAACATGCAGGTTTGCCGCAGTGTTAGTTTAGATTTACTAAAAAAACTGCCTGTTCTTATTGACTTTCTTCGCCAACAGCTATTGCATCGAAACGTTACTCCATCCCGACTGTCTCTGTACGATATTTGAGTCATATTAAGGCCACAATCACAAATTAACTCTCTCCTAAGTAGTCCAAAAGCTTGTAGATTAGAAATAATATTGTCCTCACTAAACATTTCAATAAGCCGATCCAAAGTAAGCATTTTGAACTTAAATGCGCGCGCAACCTTAAAAGTAATAACTTGATTCTCATTGGTCATTTCAAGGTCAGCGGTGTAGTTTAGTTTCACCCCAATTTCTATGTCCACTCATGTTACAACATCCAAATTGCATAATAATAAACGAACCAATAAAATTCGTTACTACATTCAACAGGAGTTGGGGTATTACCGACTGCTACTAATCCTGCTCATTATGTTTGTTAACCACGGAATAACAGCGCTGTTGTTTTGTGTTCTCTCTTCTTTTATATTTCCTCTAGTTGTAGAAGATTATGTGGAAGACAAGTATAGAACTAACTGGCAGAATACTATTTCATTCTCCTCGACACCCAAGTTCCAAATACTCTTGGTCCTATTTCGCGTCTGGACATACTCAGTGATCCATTCTGCTTAACGCGTTGGTCAAGGAGCGCGCGGTTCTTTGTCATACATGCACATGCTACAATACATACATTTAGTGTCCTAGTACTGTAAAATTTGTTGTAGTTGGTTTAGTTCCCAATTCATACCTTTACATGTTATAAAAGTCCTGACAGTAACACTTCGTCAAAATATTTGTACGTACGTAAATTCATATCTTCTGATTATGCCTGTACACTGGCATGCTCTCATATACACAATGATACTTCAGAATAAAAGCTATTTATTTATTTATTTATTAACCCCACATATTCTGTTTGCGTTTGTCATGGCTCACTTTCCAACACCACAGATAACATCTTACTTACTCCACCTAACCACATGTAGCGTCGTATAATTACCTAGGTAAATAATTACGTAGGCTCTCGTCATTGAAGCTGACCACTTTGTTTTATTGGCTACGACTAGTTGTAGACGTTTGGTCAAGCATCACCACCAGATAACAACACGATACAACATAGAAAGCAACTCGCTCTCTAATCAGCCAGCCTAGACGTTGATATATCATTAGCGCTCCAATCACGATCAAATATAACTTCTCCTCCATCCCTCACTGCCTTCTGATTTACTCTTATTTATACGTGTGGGTTTGGTCGTCAGAAGTTTATCTGGTTTCACGACAAACGTATCTTGGCCATATGCCAAGTATACTTCACACCACCTTTTCAGTAGAATTCCTTTTCTCCGTTTGCACATACAATCGTAATCTCATAAACATCCATAGGCTCAACATCTCAGAACCTCAAAAAATGGATTGTATTGGAGAAAATGCAAGAAAGCTAACAAAAACCTAAAAAAAGAAAGGGGAAAAGAAAGAAATATAGAGAGGGTTAGATAATCAATTTGATTTATTTTACCTGGAAATGAGACCAAGGCTTAACTTTCACCGACAGATTGAGAAAAACCATTGGAGTGCACCCGGTATGTGACCCAGTTACGTTTGTCGTATAACAAGAGCAACTTCTAGCGATTGAATCCACTCTTACGAATGAGAATAAATCACAAGACAATGAAGAGTAGAAAAGAAGATATATTCGATCGTAAATACAGCGTCAATGGGATAGTGACGTCTACGCTGGAATAAAACTAGAGCAAGATGCTACCCACTGCGTGTAGTGACGTGATCTGGTGATGTGTGACCGAGCGCCTTTAACTAGTCGTGTCCGCTTAAACAAACATAGTCGGTACAAGTGTTGAGAGCCCATGCAACTATTTATTTTAGAGATTATTTACCACTACATCATCAAGTGGATGTTGCGAAAGCCTACTACACGTTGCAATGAGTCCGTAGGTAGCTGGGCATGCTGACACCGGACCTGTTCTTCACGATATTAAAGATCTACATGAGACCGCTCTTGGAGAACCACAATACCATCACATCCCCTCAACCCCCAAAATGGATGCCTACCTTCTGGCGGAAGTCCAGAAGCAAGCGACAAAATGCGTGTAGCGGTAAATGATCCCCAAAATGAATAGTTACATAGGCTTCGACATTGATGCTGACCATGTTTGTTTTATCGGACACTACTAAGTTGAAGGCGCTCGGTCACGCATCACCACCAGATCACGTCACGCCGTACCGTAACAAGCAACCCTCTCTAGTTTGCCAGCCTAGACGTTGCTATCCCATTGTCGCTCCATTCACGATCAAATATAACTTCTCTTCCATCCTTCATTGCCTTCTGATTTCTTTTCATTCGTGAGAGTGGGTTCAATCGTTAGAAGTTGCTCTGGTAATAATCCAAACGTAACTTGGTCATATACCGGGTGCACCTTCATTGGTGAGAACGACGTGATTTGGACACGTTCATAACTGTGAGTTCGTTCCTGTTTATAGTTTTTAACAGTATTTTTGGTGTGATTATCATTTTTTTGGCACATTTTGATTGCATTTATCTTCGTATTTTCATATACTGCATATATAGCGTGACTAATCAGATTCCTAAGTTCATTAAGATTAAAACTCCCACACCCCTCAACTTTCAGCTCATTCCCTTCTGGACAGAAAACATAGAAGCTTGGTTCTGCTACGCAGAAGCCGAGTTTCGAGACCACGCTGTGACAGATCGCGTGTTCAATTCCTTGCCGTCGTAAGGTCACTTCCGCGTGAATTGAACAGGTACTTCACCCCCTTCTTTTTCAGCCCTGACTGCCTAGAACCTTATGACCAACTCAAAAGATCGATTCTCAAACGCGGAGACTTGTCCGATAGACAACGTCTTGATGAGTTGTTCCACACCATCGAGCTAGGTAGTGGTTCAGCATCGGAAATGTTGACGCGCATGCGAGAGGTAATTGGTCAACGCACTTTCGACGAAGGTCTTTTCCGTCAACTCTTCTTATCAAAACTGCCACAACAAGTGCAAGCAGTTCTGGTAACGTTTAATAACAACCCAGTAGATGAACTAGCTTCATCTGCTGATTGAATTCTGGAGATCACCAGAACTTCGCGACAATCAGGTTTATTCCATTACCGAAAAACCTCATGCCACCGAAAACGACGTGACAAAATTGTGTAATACTCTTTCTCGTTTTCTTGATCTGAAGGAA
The DNA here is from genome assembly GCA_034768735.1 of Schistosoma mekongi. Taxonomy (NCBI): domain Eukaryota; kingdom Metazoa; phylum Platyhelminthes; class Trematoda; order Strigeidida; family Schistosomatidae; genus Schistosoma; species Schistosoma mekongi. The sequence continues at coordinate 77,331,829 of CM068306.1, read as the reverse complement.
AGACACCGACCGAACGACTCTCGTCGACGAAGTACGTCACGGAGAATGTCGTCGTCTCGACCTCGACGAAACGAAAATTCACATTGGTGTTGGTACCACAACACCTATGGAAAAAATTCCAAGAAGTGTAGAGACCCCTGTTGTTTCCCTAGACATAAACCGACTGTTGACGCATCGGGAAACTATTCCGCCGGCACGCGTTAGCGGCAGCCGTAGCCGGTGGAAGCAACCGCCTGTTATTTATCACTGATGTGATAACGAAGGTTCACTACCTCGTCGATACTGGCGCAGAAGTTAGCGTTCTTCCTGCAGCTCCATCTGATCGCCACCATGAAGCTGCGTTCGATTTACAGGCAGCCGATGGAAAACACATAGCTACGTATGGTAAACTATACGTCTACTTAAACGTGGGTTTACGAAAACCCATACACTGAATTTTCACTATCGCCGATGTGAAAATACCTATCATAGGCATGGATTTACTTAGCCACCACAACTTGCTTGTAGACCCTAGTAAAAAGAGACTAGTGGATAGTAACACAAATCTCTACATTCGTGGAACCGCTGCAACAGATTGTAGCTTATGTCCTCTTCGTTTTAAACATTTAATTAACCCTTATTTTCAGCCGATACTCGACAAGTATCCAGATCTGAATAAGGGGTCATCGAAATTATCATGTGTAACCAGCAATGTTACACATCACATCACGACTACAAGTCAACCTGTATTCTCCAAAGCACGCCGACTCGCGCCTGAGAAACTAAGGATTTCGAAAAACGAGTTCGATCATATGATTGACTTGGGAATAATTCGACCTTCCAGTAGTCCATGGTCATCTCCATTACATATGGTCCCGAAGAAAGATAGCAATGACTGGCGTCCCACCGGTGATTACCGACGTCTTAACGCCCAAACTACGCCTGATCGTCACACTTTACCACACATCCACGATTTAATGGCCACCCTTAAGGGAATGACAATATTTTCAAAACTCGACTTTGTAAAGGCGTACAACCAAATACCGATGTCTGAAAATGATATCCCGAAAACCGCTATCGTAACTCCATTTGGCCTTTACGAATTCCTCCGAACGCCTTTTGGGTTGAGGAGCGCAGCACAAACATTCCAACGTTTCATTGATGACATGTTCCGCGGGCTTGACTATGTCCATGCATACGTCGACGACTGCCTGATAGCAAGCCCAGACGAGGTAACACATATGAAACATTTGGACACAGTCTTTAGTAGACTGCAACAATATGGAGTTACAATAAATATACAGAAATGCCAAATTGGAACAACCTCATTGGACTTCCTGGGGCATACTATTGACGCTAATGGCATACAACCTCAAAAACACAAGATGGCGGTTATTCTGGAGTACCCGGAACCAACCACCATCAAGCAATTGCGAGCTTTCAATGGGTTGGTAAGTTTCTACAGACGGTTTATACCGAACTGTGCATCTATCATGAAACCACTAACAGATCAGCTACGTGGAAATAAAAAAGTGGTCACAATGGATGCATACTCAAAGAAAGCCTTTACTGCGACTAAAGAAGCAATAGCCAATGTGACTATGCTGGCACATCACAATACCGAAGCCCCTGTCAGCATCGCGGTTGACGCATCTGACTCAGCGATTGGCGCAGTTCTGCAACAATGGACTGACCAAATTTGGCAACCTTTAGCATTCTTTTCAAGACGACTAAACGATACCGAATCAAGATACAGCACTTTTGGACGTGAACTGCTAGCCATGTACTGTGCTGTACGACATTTTCAATATTCCATCGAAGGCCGGGAATTTACAATATTTACCGACCATAAACCACTGACGTTTTCTATGAAGTCGTCTTCAGATAAGTACTCTCCGCGAGAGTCGAGTCATCTAGACTACATTTCCCAGTTCTCTACTGATATACGATATATATCTGGAGCTAACAATGCAGTTGCCGACGCCTTATCACGAATACATACCTTGAATCGTATCCAAGGCATCGACGTTGTTGAACTAGCTCGACTTCAAAATGAAGACAATGATCTTCATCACGAGTTATCCACAACAACGCTTAAACTCCAAACAAAGACGATTAGAAAAGGTAAGAACACTTTAGTTTGTGGTTCTTCTACAGGCACAGCCCGTCCAATCATTCCCAAGAGTTATCGACGAATCATCTTCGACACATTGCACAACCTCTCTCATCCTGGAGTTCGTGCTATGTCTAAACTAGTTGCTCAGAGATTTTGCTGGCCAAGCATGAATAAAGACATCAAAGAATGGGCACGCTCCTGTGTGGCCTGCCAAAAGAACAAAGTGATTCAGCATAACAGATGCTCTCTTGGTACTTTCCCAACTCCCGATGCTAGATTCGACCATGTCCACCTTGATTTGATAGGACCCTTACCAGAATCAAATGGATTTTCTTATCTTTTGACATGCGTGGACCGTTTTACACGCTGGCCAGAAGCGATTCCATTGAAAGACATCACTAGTGAAACGATTGCTCGTGCTTTCGTCGAACGATGGATAGCGAACTTTGGTTGTCCATCTACAATAACGACAGACCGTGGACGTCAGTTTGAATCTGGATTGTTCCACTCTCTGACAAAACTTCTTGGAGCGACGCGCTTCCGAACAACAGCCTACCATCCACAATCTAACGGTTTGGTAGAAAGATTTCATCGACAGCTGAAAGCATCACTTTCAGCTACAAACATGCCGCAGTGGACAGAGGCTTTGCCACTAGTCTTACTCGGTATCCGAAGCATGGTAAAAGAAGATGTCGGGTGCAGCGTGTCTGAGCTAGTTTACAGGACGACTCTTCGATTACCAGGTGAGTTTGTGGAAACCGCTTCCACCCCGACAAACCTGGATATCAATTCTTACGTGAACCGGCTTGCAAATGCTATGCGTTCAGTTAAGCCAGTCCAAACTCGACAACAGTCGACAGACACTTTCATCCAACCCGCCTTAAAATATAGTACACACGTTTTTGTACGTCGTGACGCTCTACGCCGACCTCTTGACGCGACTTACGAAGGACCATACAAGGTCTTGAAACGTGAAACAAAGTACTATACGATCGATAAGAATGGACACGAGGAGAACGTCAGCATTGACCGCCTCAAAGCAGCTTACCTAGAAGGTAAACCCTTCGATGTCCAACTCGCCACAACACCGCCGAAACTCAACATGAGCAAAGTCGCCACGCCTCCAGCAACAACCAACGAGCTAGTGGAAATTCAGAAGAGCTCCATAACGCCGAGAGCTACACGTTCTGGTAGAAATGTACGATTTCCAGAACACTTAAATGAATATTACGTCTATTAATTTTCTTTTCTAATTTTCCACTGTGTGTATTGTGAAGTTTATATATTTAAAATAAAAAAATTGAATAAAAATACCTTTTTTTAAACTTTACGGTATGCATTTTTTTACACATTTTCGTATGTTTAAAAAAATATCAAAAAACCTTTTTTTTATTCATGTTAGCGTTGTCAAAATTTTATGCGTTTTTGTAGCTGTATTTAGCCGCCAAATTGTTTTCAAAATATATATATATATAAATGAAAGGCACATATTTAAAAATTTTCTTTTTTTTGTATTTCCAGGACGCCTGGAAACGACCAGAAGAAAATAGAAGAGAACGATTACATCTTGTACAATTTTTTTAGATGTAACGACACTTTAGCATAAGCACTGACGGCCAGAAGCCGCACAACATCCAAGCTATCAAAGGAACGTTTACCAATGTTTAACGCATTGGGTTTTATCCTTTGACTGGTACGTCATAGGGTCCTCACGAACCCATTAGGGGGGAGCGAGCTGTAGCGGTAAATAATCCCCAAAATGAATAGTTACATAGGCTTCGACATTGATGCTGACCATGTTTGTTTTAGCGGACACTACTAAGTTGAAGGCGCTCGGTCACGCATCACCACCAGATCACGTCACGCCGTACCGTAACAAGCAACCCTCTCTAGTTTGCCAGCCTAGACGTTGCTATCCCATTGTCGCTCCATTCACGATCAAATATAACTTCTCTTCCATCCTTCATTGCCTTCTGATTTCTTTTCATTCGTGAGAGTGGGTTCAATCGTTAGAAGTTGCTCTGGTAATAATCCAAACGTAACTTGGTCATACACCGGGTGCACCTTCATGCGTAACCAGACATTGGAGCAAACAATTTTACGACCGGCTACGATAGCTGGGGCTTTTCACCCTGAGGTACTGACGATTTAGGAGAGACCTAATCACCGTATTGTTTTACCCGAAGCAGGGATTGTCTATAATGTCGATTTTGTTATCTCCCGCCTTATTGTCTACAATCAATACCCAGCCTTGCCTTAAACTATTGCACAGGCACAAAATTCGACTGATTATCAAGAAACCAACTAGTTACTCACACGCATGTATTATAACAACCAATAATATACAAGATATATATATATATATAAGACCTAGTCTTTGTCATATGTCTATCACACGATTTTGGCCAATCATGTGTCTTCCTTTAGACATGTCACGCATTCAACATATTAAGCACGACTGAACATCCAAACAAAAGCATACTGACCGCCCCACATCTTTATACACCTTGGAGAAACCCACGAACTATTACCCAACACAGAGCACAAACACATGTGAGGGCAAATTATTTGTCATTACGAGTTTGCTCCCCTTAAAACGCGCTGCCAAAAAAAGTAACAGCAACATCCACCTTGGCTCGTTTAAAAGAAGTTAGATGACCATGTGTACCACTATTGTGTACATGGAGCCTCCTGAAACAGGGACTAAAAACTTGATATTAGTTCCAAACCTTGAAACTTAGCATCATCAACGTTTGTTTATCGTGCGATATTCTCTAATGCCTTACACACAAACCAGACTACCAAGGATGGAAAGAAAGAATTGAAATAGGAAGGATAAAAATTTAACAAATAAATAGGAATAAAAAAGCCAGAGAAACTACCAGTTCGAGGGTAGCTGTGTAGCCAGCCAACTACAGGAAGAAGTCGAAGACCGGAGACCGAAACTACGACACTCAAGACGCAAGCACAAATAAACCAATTGGTTTAAAATATCATATCATATAGATATTGGATCTAATTAATGAAGTCGTGCAGTTAGACTACTGACACAAATTTACACAGGAGATCCCAAACCTTACAAAACATCAAAAGGCTAGCACAAGGAATTCGACTGACTTATGTTAACCCATTACAAAGATATTGGATATTGACTCGTCAACTATCTATTCCATTCAGTTGAAGGTCAGTCTCTGGATATCTAATACTAATAAATACTGGTAAAATATACCTAATGTAATTTCTCTAACACTTACCAACTTTTGTTTCTCTTCACAGCTGTTTTAAACTGATCCTGCTTCCCTATAATCCACACACGTGTGGGTTGAGGATATATATATATATATTCTTAAGAAGCACATATACGAAAGTATGTGTATGCATGTATATACATATATATAACTTACTGTACAATCCAACGAACGTTAAAGTGAATGACATTCAACCACTCAGGAAAAGGAATTGATAAAAACGGTTCATATTGCAAAATAAAAAATTCCCAAAGTAGGGACTATCTTAACGTCACCATCAAATTTCCGGAAGTTGTTGGTGAAATCAAAAGTCCAGAAGACTGACTTGTGTGCCATTGACTGGCCCGTGATTGGTTCTGTAGGCTAATTAGTATTGGCCACTCTATGTATTGGTAAAAGGATTTTTAAAAAGGCAATGGATAGGAAGGGTGAAGCTGCATCCTTTTAGGAATTTTGATATTTTTTCCTAGATATGTCAATCCTTTTTTATTTCACTAAGATTGGCGCAGTTGAATTGCTAGACATCGTTCACGGGGGATCACCGAAGACTCGATCGGAACTCGAACTACATGCAAGACACAAGTGCAAATAATTCATTTAATAAACACCAGCTCGTCACAAAGATAATGGAATGCAAACTAGTTTCCTATCGGAATTGGGTCTTAGTTAATTATGCATCTGAGGGCTACGAAAAATTGTCCTGCTCATTTGTTTTATTTGGAATTCTTCAAAAATGAAGCAAAGGTTGTACTACCAAACACAGCCAAAATGTTATTATTTCCCCTAAGGTCTGCCAGTTTCGATTTTTTCAAAAGATCCGAAAGGCTTATTGTTCACCACCTTAATTCAAGCGCGTTCGCTTCCTACAATTTATTTATCAAACATTTGCGTGTGAAGAGATTTTTCAGTGATCTGGAAACTCGAAATACGCCATGTAAACATAATAATACTGTTATATGTATAAATTGCATTTAGAAAAAATCTACTCCAATTCGACTTTATTCTTTTAGGTGATGAAAAAAAGGCAGGATCTCATTCTACAGAGATGAAATGAATGCGAATAGTACCCTCGCCTTGAAAGAGTGGATAGCATGTGATAAAGTTGTTGTACGTGACCAAATTCGATGGCACCCACCACTCACCTTGTCTAAATCAGCAGCATGCCACTCTAAGACGCTGAAACCAGTTGCATCTGTTTGTCCTACACTACCTGTTGAATCAACCGCCTTGCATCAGACTTTTGCTAGTCCCAAAAGGAATGTAGACAAAGAAGTTCAAACTGATAACAATCATAGTACTGTATTTCACATTGAGGATATTATCAGAGCTCATTTTAGTTTAGAATCTATCAATCATAATTCATTACATTCATCGTTTCCTGATGACAAAGTTGACGATAAAGAATCGCTTCAAAAGGCGTTGGAATTGCAGCAGAAAGTAAGTCATTTTAGCTTGTTTGGTTTTCTCTGAATCTCTGAGCTCCTGACATAGTCAACTGATTCTACTAACAAGTTACTTTTTTTGAGGGAAGGTAAGAAATAGTAGTCACATGATTAACCTTTCTTTTGAGTACACAAGATACTTATCTATATTTCCTGTCTTAGTGAGTTCAAGTACTAGTTTCTTACCATTTACTTATCTGTTTACTTTATACTTCATGTCCACGTGTATAACGTCATTGTTATATCCTCCATCTTTGTTTGCTATAGTCATATGATCTTCAGTATATTGTGAACACTGTTAGAAAATTATGTTTAATGATAGAGAATATTCGTAAGCTCCTAGTATTCGATCATAGATGTATTCGAAGCATTACTTGTGTTCACTGGGACCACCGAGTAAGCAATACGTGGGTTAGGAATAAAGTACTAGGTAAGTATGGTAAATCTATTGATGAAGTAGTATATCTTCATCAGCTGAGGCAGCTACGTCATGTGTTAAGTATGCCTGGCCACAGCCTACCTCGACGAGCAATGTTGTCTGGTGTGGGAGTAGGCTGAAAGAAAGCTAGGGGCGGCCAAACCAAAACATGGCACCAGTCTATGGAGTCATTGACAGTTGTGCTGAGCCATGTTAAGAGGTTCAGACTACCTGGTTGGGGTCTGCGTGATGATTGTCACAAATGGTTAGAGACTTTGGGTAATATGGCTCAAAGTCGTTGGCAATGGCGTAGATGCATCCACTCCCTGTCTTCCTCCAAATTCTAAGTTCCTGAACTTATTATAATTTTCTCTTTACCGAGTCATATTTTCTTGAATCTTATCTCCAATCTTTATTCCTTTCCATTAATACCAACTCTGTTACTACCTCCCCTACTCTAGGATTTGATCCGACAACTTAATCTCTATCTGCTAATTTGGTTATGGCAACTTGAATTGATGTACATATGTACAAAGTTCTACGTTGTAACTGACTTTTAAAATTATGTATGTATACTACGAAAGGATTTCATTCGTTACACAGCTCAGAACAAAAAACGGTTCTTTCACTTATCTGTTGAGTGCGTAGATCGAACTTTTTGATAAATCATAAACTACAGCAAAACACGGTGCTCCTTGGTTTTCATAAATTTTATTACCTGATTCCAACTAATATGAAAAGCGAACTTCAACAAGAATAAATTAGTATTATTAGCGTAATATTTAACCATAATTTTAAGGGTTTCAAACTAATAGATATGTTGATTACAAATTTTATTTGTCTGTTCACCTTTCAAATAACTAGTCAAATTTGACAGTCACTGTATCTTAGTTTCATACTGTGCATTTCTCGATCTCACTGACCGTTTGTTTGGTGCTCTCTTATGGGAAATATGGTTCCAGACCGTTACTACTACCTTAACGTTGTCATCCGGCTTGTCTATTGCGATGAAGTTGGAACGGTCGTTTCTTGAAGCCTTACGTGCCAGCCAGGTAGGGCGAAGAACGGTAAGGCTAAGGGTAGCAAGCTCATGGTTTGAGGGCAAAGGTTGTACTGCCGGCTGTGTCAAGGTGGGACGATAGTGAGGTACTCCCTTTAAGCAACCAGAATGTTAATGATGCTACCTTCCTGCAAAGAGAGAGTAGGGTTTACAAAGGTCGACCTTAAGAATACACACCACGTATTGCCGTCTCCATAAATAGGATCTTAACAAGCACAGAGCTAACACAACAAAAACCTCACGTAAAGGCCGTGTGTGACAGGCCTCAAGTACTTGTCTTTTTGGCACTGTGGTAACGCTACCAAGTCATTAACGCTAACCCTAACCCAATTCGCTTTCAAGGTACATCAAGAAGAATAACCCCTTCCACGGCGTGGGCAACCAGAAATTGACAATCACCCTCACCTCTAACATAATTCAAGACCACCGTCTCCATAATAAAACTTCAGTTCTTAATATTTCTACCCTCACTATCAACATTACTATCTTCAACTTTCTCCTCATACACCACCTGTACTAGTGACTCTAGTCCACGAGACACTTCCATGTTTACTAAAATCACGGTCTAAGCTGCACATTTGAGCCTTTAATGTACGAAACCTACGTCATTCGGAAGTAGGCTTCTACGGCCAAGATGTTAGAATCTCGTGTCATATATACAATACTGAGGCTCCAAAATATTTACACAGGATGGCAGCATGGTCATTAACCTGACCTCACCCAGCCATTATGGAGAACCCACGCGGCATACCTTTTTGTTTATCTGGTGACTCGACAGCTACTTCTCGGAGGCTAGCTAGTGTATATATAACATTAAGTGTGGAAGTACAACAAGCACATCTTGAATAAATCCCTGTCGATAGTCATCTATGCAATGTTTGACTAAATGGTTTGGTATGAATTCGGAAGGATAAGAACACACGCCGTTGTCTTTTGTTGTTCCTACCTACACTCCCACTGATTGCAACCCGAACGAAGTGAAATACCAAATTAACAGTAAGCTTCCTAAACTTTACCATAGGGCTAAACACAAGGGTTTGGTATTCATAGCATGTGATCTTAATGCTCACGTAAGTAGCTTACATAAGACTGAAAGACAGATAGGTGTTACACTGCTCCAGCTCCGAAAACAAATAATGATGACCATCTGCTGAAACTATGCTTAGATATTTCTAGCCAGCATTGACTTCAAGCATATGTGAATATATCATCTAACATGGCGATCTCGTGCACCTACCTAACTTTGAACTAATGTAGACCATGTCTCTACCAGTCACTGTTTGAGATGTTTGATAGAAAACTGGCACATTTTCTGGACTACATGTTTGGATTCTGATCATGCTTTAGTACCAGCATCCATTTGCTTACATCTTACTGGACGTAAAAACACGATAACAAAATGACCAACTAGAATTCATTTTAGCGTGAAAAAGCCAAGAAACAGAAAGAAATGAAGGCTTGCTTAGGAAAATTATAGAAACGACACACCTAGTTGTTGCTTGAAAAGACTTCCAAATAGTTGTTCAATGAGCAGTAACAGCTATCAGCCATTTGACCAAAATGTTAAGAAAAGTCCGTAGATCTCAGCGGCGTCTGTTCAATTGATGGACTCGTAAACTTATCCCGTCAGGCCCCGAACACTGAGCAGCGAAAATAAATCAGATGTAGACTAGCTGAAAACCAACAGAACGATCGTATGCAGTGATGGTTAACGAAAGCAAAAGAGATAACGGCAGTACTAGTTAGTAACACTTGACAACATGGAAAAGTTTAATGTGTATTAATAATTAGTTTGTTACATTCGAATAATCAGAAAGAAAATTAAGAGATTGCATTGCTTGACTAAGTTTCTAGCAGTAGATAATGATTACTACAGTTTGAAGTCGTGTTCTATGAATTTCGTTCTAATCTACGAACCTATGATTTCTAACATTAATAGACAACATTTCGTATCTCAATTTTATTATTATATTTGTTTTCTGATTCTATTTCTATCAGTGTTATGATGTTAGGTTGTTAGTGGCAAGAAATTCTATCTACATTTCATCCTTAGGACTAGACGAACATACCACTAGTTGCTACTCAATAATTAAGTACTGTTTTTCAGTTCTACAGATCAGTCTTTTTCTAAATAGCACACTGGTAACGTACCAAACTCTGAAATCGGACAACCCTCGTCTTAATCCACCATTAGTTGTGGATACTTCTTATTGACGATGACATCCAGCATGGAACATAGGTCTAGGTGTTAGGGATTCGAAATCCCTAGAAATACAATTGTCATTTTATCAAGTTGTATTGATTTGTTTTGTAAACTTGATTTATAAACTTTCATCACTTTTATGTGAGCACGATTGACAACATTTAATTGTATTATTAACAATGTTGATATTTTCATTTGATGAATAATCACTACGATTATTTTGTGTATATAAGGGAATGTGTAAAATAGACTCCGAATCTTATTCCGACCTGTCTGGTTGGTCTTTGTCTTATTCTTCTATCTCCGGCTTGGGACTGAGTGGGCTTAAGCAAGTCGCGTATTATCAACTAGGCACATTTCAACAGGCGTCTGCTACAACCAACCGATCAACCAGGCACATTTCAACAGGCGTCTGCCACAACCAACTGATCAACAGGACAAAACTTTTTCTCACGTTATAACAGTGGCGACGGGGTAAACCCATCAAAATGTCATTTACCTTTGAACAAGTTGAAGCCTTGCTGGAACGCCAAGAAAAACGTTATGAACAGTTCCAGATGCGCGTACTAGAAATCTTAACCCGGCAGATGAATCTTACACAGAAGCGGCTATCAGAAAACACATGCACATCCCATGCCGATTCCCTCATCAATTCTATCAATCAATTTCATTTCGAGTATTTGGCTGGTAGTACATCTGATTCCTGGTCTAAGGAATACAAAGACTTGTTCAAGGTTAATCCTGTAAAGACTGATGACGCAGTTCCTATAATGGTCTCCCACGTTGCAGTAACATTGCCCGAGCTTAATGCCATTGAATCGCCTTGCATGACAGAAGTAACTCTGCCCTATGTGCCTAGTATCTCTGCTCCAGAGAATGGATTATTAGTGTCTGCTTTCGTCGATGAAGCGGAGCAAGAAACCGACGCAGTCCCTATCATGGTTCCTGATGAAGTAGAGAAGGAAAATGACACAGTCACTACGATTGTTCCCCAGAAAGCAGTAGCATCGCCGGAGATTGATGTCATTGAGTCCCCATGTGCACGAGCCATTAGCCCACCTCAGAAAACAGTCCTGTTTGGTGCACGTAGTATGGCCTGCAGTCCGAGTCAGGAAGCCGTCTTAAGTAACTTGCCAAAAGTGTCTGCTGTATACACGAAGAAGCTGAAGCATTCAGCAAGAAGAAGCATTAAACCGAGAGAAATTGGTACAGTTTCCAAAGTACACGCCAAACGTGGTCAAGTCATTAGCTCCCTAATTTATCCAAGAAGTTGCAACAATGTCGACTTAAAGACCATGCATTCTCAAAATGATGAAATGTTGACCTGGTTACCACGCAAGGACCCCACAATTTTTCGTGGAGGAGGATATTAGTGGTAGATAGTGGTTGTTTACGTAATTCGTAATTAATTATGTTTCTTTTTTCTCTCTGAGTATTCTTTTTAGTTGTACACGACCACACTCATAATTACGTAAACCATGGGTTCAGGCTATTATCCTCATTTTTTCAAAAAGGGGAGGTGTTAGGGATTCGAAATCCCTAGAAATACAATTGTCATTTTATCAAGTTGTATTGATTTGTTTTGTAAACTTGATTTATAAACTTTCATCACTTTTATGTGAGCACGATTGACAACATTTAATTGTATTATTAACAATGTTGATATTTTCATTTGATGAATAATCACTACGATTATTTTGTGTATATAAGGGAATGTGTAAAATAGACTCCGAATCTTATTCCGACCTGTCTGGTTGGTCTTTGTCTTATTCTTCTATCTCCGGCTTGGGACTGAGTGGGCTTAAGCAAGTCGCGTATTATCAACTAGGCACATTTCAACAGGCGTCTGCTACAACCAACCGATCAACCAGGCACATTTCAACAGGCGTCTGCCACAACCAACTGATCAACAGGACAAACCTTTTTTCACACGTTATAACACTAGGGTTTCCTGTTAGCTACGTGCAACCACAACACAGTGTATATAATGTCAAGTCACTCAAACTGGTTAAGAGATTGCAGTAGAATTCGACGAGAAATAAGGACTAGACAAATATGGCACCGGTCACTGTTTAGTGATCAATTAATGGAAATTTCTATGTACTCGTATGAATCATATCTTGACATTGAATCCATTTATGAATATTATTAACTAGTCTCATAGATTGGCATTGTGGTTTATAGTTCGATTTTGAACGTAATTTTCTCACATACCAGTATGATTTAGAGTGAGAATATCATTCCGTAAATTCAGGACGTTTTTTTCTTTGTAAAGGGGCTTCATTTTATTACCTCAGGAGAGGATAAATATTAATAATCCACCATGTGTAGTGTTGTAGACTTATTTTAATTACGTCTGAGGGACGTATTCTTTCTTGTTCATCTGGGAATTTGGTGTTATACTTCCTTAGCTAACGCTGCTCAATTACTCCTATCTGGCTTACTTCTCTAGTTTGCCAGAAATTTACTGTTCTACAAATCTTCGTCTTCCGACTCTGTTTCACATTGTTGGTAGTAGGTGCATCAACAGTATCTAAATCATTAAGTCATAAGAAATAATTTGAAACGATTTATTGAACAGTACCACGATAGTGCCTCATTCGTTTTGACATTCGGTATTAGACTATTCAGTCACACGTTGCACACTGCCCCACTTTACACTGGTTTGTTTTCTCTTATTGTTAGCTTTAACGCAGCACACTCTTTGCAGCAACTACTTTACAATAATGTATGATGTTTATGAGTTGAATAGTATTTTCACCATATCTATTTCAAAAGTCGTAAAATAACTTGTTGAGTTTCATTGAATTTCGAATAATTCTTTTTGTGTATTATGTAATAACCCACCCCCCGCATTCTTTATTTATCCCCTCCAGATTAATGCCGACTTAAAAAACTTATTAGTATCCGCTCTGTCTGGTAATTTGAATGTAGCTCAACAGCTAATCGATCTAATTAATAATAATGCTAATCTTTCTAGTCAAAGTAAAGGTTTAGCGCATCAGAAAGCTATTCTACAAGAGGCAGCTAATGCATCAGGAATCGTTGCTGATGTATGGAAAACAAAATGTATTGCTAGTCGTGTTGTGGCAGGTGAAGCAGCTAAACATGCCATTATATCAGGGCATCAAGCACATTTATCCCGACATGCTTTAGCTCATCTTCTTGGTGAACGTGCACAAATTCGTCGATATTTATGTCAAACTGTTCCTTTATTATATGATTATTGTAACAAAAATGATATTAAATTAAATAAGTCAATTAATCAAGCATGCAATACACTGAGCCTGACATCATTGTGTTTTGACTTGGCTTTAGCGATATCTGCAAATGCTACTAGCGTTCAACCATTGCGTTGTTCTTCAGATACACTTGGTGAAGAGTTAGCACAATATGTAAGTGTTGTAAACTTTATTATTGTATAATTCCATTAAACTTAAAGCATTTATCCTTTGATTGTTAGTGATAAAAATCAGATGAGAAAAATATGCGGAAACATTAAATAATGTTTTTAATGTTCTAACAATCCCTAAGGACTTGATACATCAGAATCACAGAAGAATTTGTACTGATCCCATAGATGACAGCAAACATTAGTTTTCAGTTAGTTTATTCTTTAAAGAATCAGTCATTGATTATTTTGTTTGATTCACACTAGGTAAATGTAGTTTAAAGATTAAAGGTCACAGAAAGGCCTGAAATCTTCGGGTGCCATTCCTAGTTAAATAGAAGACGTACACCTGACTAGTCCCATACAAACCAAGTATTTGTCCAGTACTTACTAGTTTTCAATGGTTGTCTAGCTAAAGTCAGTCCATTATGCAGAACTACACATCTACTTTTTACTAATTGGAAGCCCTATGTGATATCCCGACTGTGGCTGCTACTTTGACGTAGTGGTCGGTCTTGCCTATCGTAGTGACCCAACCGAGCTATATTGGCTGGAACTCATGTTCCTCTAAGTCTTTTTGTGCCAAGCAAGTCTGTTGGAGTACAGTGCGACTAAAGACAGCAACCTAAAGTCTGAGGGCGAAGTCGTACTACTGACTGAAGTGGGGTGTGACAACAGTAAGATGTTTCCATAAGATAACCAGCATCCGCAGTGATGCTACCTTCCTACAAAGAGAGGCTGTGGCTTGAAAAGGTAGACCCCAAAAATGTCACACCTCACCTTACTTCACGAATTTCTGTTTCTGGCAATAAGGATTCTTAAATAGCGGAGCTAACACTTCAAACACTCCCTTTAACAAGGACGTACGTGATTGACCTTAAGCGGTTAACCCTTGGGCTCTGCGTTCGCGCTCCCAAGTTACCAAGACCAACACTAACTCAGTTTCCTTTTCAGGAACCGCATGAAGTAATATTCTTCTATGTTGTGGGCAGCCTGGAAGTGGCAACCGCTTTCATACATCTAACAGCATGCGAGATCATCTTCGAGATCGAATTCCACACTCAACTCTTAATAACTCTCTTATCCCCTTTCTCGTATAACTTTATCACGAAATGTTATTCATGGCCTCCTGAAACCTCGCGCTTAACCACACGTCGGTGCTTTCAATGTTCGAACCCTATGACAAGTAGGATAAGGAGCCTCCTTAGCTGTGACTCTAGAATCCCGCAAATTGATATCGGTCCCCCAAATCTCAGTGAGGCTGAAAAGGCTATAGGGAATCTGAAGTGGGGGAGAGCAGCAGGACCTGATGGATTAACCCCTGAGATATTTAAGAATGATGGTCTAGTTTTAACAGCGAGATCGACTGAGATCTTGGCATCAGTCCGTGAAGTCCTTGACTGTTGGTCTAAATCATGTCGGTAGATGCAGATTACCTGGTTGGGGTCCGCGTGATGGTCGTGATGGCTGAAGATACTTGGCGACATGGCTCAGAATTGGCCACAGTGGCGCAAGTGTATTCACTGTTTAACTTCATTTAGATCTTGAATTCTATTATTATTTTCTGCACACCTTTACTTTACTCTCCCCTCTTGTATTCTGTTATTATGTTACCTCTGTTATCTCGTAGTGCTGTGGTATGGCAACTTGAACCTGTGGGCGTATGTGCCCGGTTCTACTTAGTTGTTGATGATGATGGCTGGAATCTGGGAACTGGATGTAATCCCATCTGACTGGTCTCAAACACTAATCGTCTCAGTCTTTGAGAAAGGACACAAGTCCTCTTGTGACAATTACCGAGGAATCAGCTTAACGAATATAATGTCTAAAATATTAGCTCCAATAATACTTCGACGTCTAACTAAATCTCGTGAAGAGCAAACTCGAGAAAACCAAGGTGGTTTCAGACCTAGACGTGGTTGTATAGACCAAATATTCACACTTAGGCAGGTCCTGGATCATAGACACACTTTTAGACGCGCAACAACAGCTGTATTGCTTGACCTTAACGTGGCATTTGACTCTATCGATCGTGAGGTTGTGTGGCAATGTCTGTCATTGAGAGGCGTGCCAGTGAAGTACATTAACCTTATACAGGCTCTCTACTGGAGCACTACTGGTCAAGTCAGAGCTTATGGCTAACTGTCCTCGGGATTGATTACTTTAAGTGGTGTTTGCCAAGGTTGTCTGCTTTCCTCATTTTTATTCAATTTTGTCATTGATGTGTTTTTAGTGTTAACATTTTCGTCGTCTGACTTCTAAGGGGTTAACCTCCTTCCCGGAGATAAACTTGTTGACTTGGAATATGCAGATGATATAGTTCTAATGGATGAAGCTGCTGAAGAAATGCAGCGCCTTTAAACCGCCTTGTGCATCAATGCAAGCATGTTTAGGATGCGATTCTCTCCAACCAAGCGCAAATATTGCTTCATGATGGGCTTGTGGCGGCACCGAGACTAGTGATAGAGAGCGTGGAAGTTGAATGCATTGACCACTTTACTTATCTTGGAAGTCCCATCCGTTCTGATGGTCTAGTATGTGATGAAATCTCGTTTCGCATACGAAGGCTCGATTGGCTTTTGCTAGTCTGTGTCACTTTTGGCGAAGGCGAGACATTCAACTTCCGACCAAAGGATGCGTTTACTGTTCGGCAATTTGATCCGTTCTACTTAATGGATGTGGAGCACGGTCATTGATGATAGAGGATATTCGTAGGCTCCTAGTGTTCGATCATAGATGTCTTCGAGGCATTGCTCGTGCTTTCTAGGACCACCGAGTAAGCAGTAACTGAGTGAGGATTAGAGCACTAAGTAAATATTGTAAATCGATTGATGAAGTAGTGAATCTTCATCTGCCGAGGTGTTTAGGACATGTGTTACGTATGCCCGACCACCGCCTGCCTCGACGAGCAATGCTGTCTGGTGTGGGAGTAGGCTGAAAGAAAGCTAGGGGCCGCCAAACCAGGGCATGGCACCAGTTTACGGAGTCATTGACAGTTGTGCTGAGCCATGTTAAAAGGTGCAGACTATCTGGTTGGGGTCTGCGTGACGATCGTAGCCAATGATTAGAAGCTTTAGGTGATATGGCTCGAAATCGTTGGCAATGGCGTAGATGCATCCATTCCTTGCCTTCTTCTAAAGTCTAAGCTTCTGGATTCGTCATAATTTTCTATTTACTGAATTATATATATATATATCTTCGATCTCTAATCCCTTCCGTTAATACTATCTCTGTTACTACCCCCCCCACTGTGGGATCTGCTCCTACAGTTTCATCTTTATCTGCTAATTGAAGCATGACAACTTGAACTAATGTACGCTCGTGCCAAGTTCTACGTTGTAACTGACTGACTGACATGATAGGCTTCTGAGTTGTTCACATTGATATAGGCGTATTTATATTCCGTTTTTTTAATTATGAACATTTATTACCCTATATCTGCCTCTTCTTATGGAGTCAGTCAGGTCTTATTTCTTCCACACTTGTAAAGTGTGTCAATTCAATTCAGTGTTGTCTTATACAACTTCCCACGTTTTAAAATACAATTAATGGATTTTTTTTAAACTTCAATTGATTCTTGATTTAATGCGATAACACTAATAATTATTACATTAACCACCTAAGTTAAATTCTTTTAATAAAAACTTCAGATGGTTGAAAACTAACGACTATCCACCGTCAATTCTGACGTGTATCACCTGATCATGTTCTTTCAAAATTAAGCTTATTCTTTTCATTCAGAAAAAGACTATCAAAAGTCAAGTATTCTGTTTCTTCACTGTCTAATACAACCAAGTTTAAAAAGTACAAGAATGTGTACTCGTCTTTCCAAAATGTATGCACGAAACAGTCTACATTTTGTGAGTTCAATGTAAATGTTCATTTTTCATCATGTGATTTAAAATTATTTAGTTTTATGGTCAAAATATCACCCATTGTCATCATTTCCAAACCTAATAACTTTTAAACCCCAGATAGATATCAGTGTTGTGAAATTTTGAAATAAAACCCGCAGGTTAGGAGTAGATTAGTAGTCTATGACGAGATGTGACATACAGTTTCATAATTTGTATTTGACATGTCTCGGTGATTTGTAACAAGTTCGCGTCAATCCAGACAGTCACATAACTTGAGTATGGTTTAGTTCTTAGTGCTTTTATAAGCATGTTACTATGTGCTGTCATTCATATATTCCTTTAGGCATTGGTGTTTATGTATATACCTTCTCATCCCCTCCATTATATTACTTCGTCGTTCTACATCAAGTTGACCTTCATTTTCCTTACTTGCTATTAGTCTGTATCATTTTAACTTCCTAAGCCTATTCATATATCAGACTGTTATTTGGACGCATGCTGACATACCCGATATGCTTGTTTGGTCGCTTGTATTTATATTGCTAATTAATCCAACACAATGTCTGTATTGCTGATAGTTTTTACTGCGTTGATTCATATTATTTATTATGACGAATACTATACATATCCATTATGACTCTTGTAGTTAACTACATTAGCAAAGCGCCTGATCATGATCGACCTATCTTAATGACTAAGTAAGATTTTGCATGACGGCTTTTTATTTGCTAATTCAACGTAAGGTAGTTTAACCTTAAATTAAAATTACATTACCAAACGTGTGACCGTTGTCCTGATGCAGTTCGGTCAACGTAAAACCCGACGTGTATGCACATGGGTCCAAGCTGCCATGCCACATTAGCACGATGAGACCAAATTTACAAGATTAACACGACAATATAATTTAACAGAAAAGAATGAAGAAACGAAAGTACGAAAAAAATAATGGAACTTAGGCTCTAGAAAAATATATAAAATTAATATACCAGCACCACTATGATTTCTGAGCCATATCACCGATTGTTTCCACCGATCATGATTAACACATGGACCCTAACCAGGTGGTCTGCATCTGCCAACGAATCACACCACCAGTCAAACACGTCATGGACTGATGCTACGCTTTCGTCCCCTGCCCTTCTTTCATCCCAAACCTACACCAGCTGACATCATGTAACAAGGTAGAGAGTAGTCGGGCACACGCAACACATCCCTCTAACCGTCTTTGTAGTTGATGGTTTGTGACCTCTTCGACTAATTTTCCATGTTTTTCTAGAACTCTGTATCTAACACCAATATTGCTTATTCGCTCATTCCATGATATACGGACGATATTTCGAAGATTCCTATGATTAAAGACCTAGGAATTACACATAACTTCTGTTCTTATATCCCATGTTTCTCATCTAGAGGTTAAAGCAGAACGAGCCGCTGCGCAATACCTTCAGTCTTTTTTTGAAAGACAGATAACTCGTCTACGTTATAGGTGGTGCAAGTTGCCAAAAACCAAGCTAACCTTTTTGAATTCTGGCTGAGATTTCGTCAGGCACCAACCAACTAGAATTGATAGGATTTCCGAGCTAAGCGAAGTGCTTTAAGCGCCCAGCTACTTCACTCCCTATTAGCAGTCTAGGCGATGATGCAGATGATGAAGTAACCCTGAATTTATTCGCTACATGTAATTAGAATAGGTTGGCAGGCAGCAGTTAAAATACTCCTTTTTCTCAACTAATCAAGTTTGGTCGATCAAAGTATGCAATGTAACGAGCAACTTGATTGAGATTCTTATTTATACTTAACTCTACCGAGGAAAAATAAGGTAGTAGCATCTCGTTTATAAAATATCCAGTTTAAAGAAAATACGGATGGAACATTAAAAAGGGGTATACATAAAATGTCAAATAGAAAATATGCTCGTTTCTATAACTAGCCTCCTACAACATAGTTTTGCTCTTACTAAAACAAAGTTAAAAATTAATAAATTTTATGATGACTCTGTCATGGTATTCTTATTCTTGTATTTTTTTTCGTTTTCTTTATAATACTATTCAAATCGTCTCAGGTTTTTTATTTCATTAAGCCATTAACAAAATTTCCACCTACTTTTATATTACGATGTATAATATGAATAAGTGATTTAAATTTAGTTATGTATAATGTTTTCATGTGTGATGTTTCCAGGTCCTGACAAGAGTCGATAGTAGCGAAAACGAATGCATAAAATGTAATCGCATATCTCCTATCTCATCCAATGTATCTGATAATACTTCAACAGCTGTTCTGTTTACAATACCTCTTATGGATACAACAGAAACTGATAATTTATTCCGTAAAACACTTGAAACATTTCAATCTACTAGAGAAGAAAATTCCAATCCAGAGTTGTTTTTTTGTCCTAAATGTGTGGGAGATATACTTGCAATATAATTTCAATGTTAGATATTATAAAAAGAAGTGATAAACTATTTGATATTACTTTTTATTTTTGAAAATAATTAGTACCTATAAATTCATGTTTTACTAACAATTATTTCTAAGATGATTTTATGTCAAGAAACAACTAATGATATTTAAAATACAAATTTACTTTGCTTTCACTGATTCCATACTCCTCACTATTGGAGTTAGCTGAAGTTACTAGTAGCACTAACGTTACCATGCTAATGACTCTTTATGGCTATCTACCACACTGAAATATTCGGATTACGGTGCAATCATTAATAGGTCTAGTTCATTTATTATTTGGTTTGGTCATTTACCTAGTACATATTTATGCATTGGAGATGTACCATTATTTTCGATAGAAACTAGCGATGCGACACAATTACCCAAATTGAGATAATGGGGAATTAGGATCTAGAATCTACCAGTTGAAAGTTAAATATCCCAACCAATTAGCTATTGTTCATCATTCATTTATATCGTTACTATAATTAGTAATTATGATTTGGAAATGTATTTGCTGCTTTATACTTGAATTAGTAATAATATTCTATAATAACGTAGGATTTTTCAGATAAGCTAACACTTGAATTGAGGTAAAAAGGAAACACCAAAAGGAACTAACTTAATATTTGGAACACCAATAAGTTGAGTTCAAATCTCAAAGGCGTATCATTGGGTTACTCATATTTAGTTGAACTTTTAAATTTCCTACTACTGAATTATCATTGTTTCAAGTTTTCTTCAGTTTAATCAGTTAGGTCTATTAAGTAGCCTACGTCATATTTACTTTCTAAATTGGACATTTAGGAGCGCAACGTGGAGACGTTTTCCTTGTGGATAAATGTTAATATTCACCGGATCATGCGAATTATTCTGTGAAGCCATTTTAGGAAATTTTACCATAAGATCAAAACACTGACAGGTTATTTTACTTTTAGTTGAAAAGTTAAAATACAGTTATCTAAGAAGCAATTGATGTCCGTAACCAACGTTATACTACAAAAGGTCTTTTGTTTCCAACAAAAATCTATTTAAATAACTGGTCGAAGAAAACCAATCGTAGGTATATCCTATTCACAGACACCACTATATCCATATCGTGTTAAGAGAACCTTAGTCAACTCCAGTGTTATCGTTAGCACTTCACCCCCACATATACACTCAATTGTCAGTAGTACATATTTCGTAAACGGCCTCCTTTCCTAGAATCCAACCTTATGTGGTTTATTTAGGAATGTGCAAATGTTTACCAGAACTAGTGTGCCCTTGGCTTTCGAGATTTTATCGACAATGAGAACTGATGCGAATCAATTCACGTATCAGCTGTCATTTCTAAGCTAAATTTCATCGTGGACCACGACTAAGTTGTTATCGCAAATATAAACATTATAAGCACGACCTGCCAGTTTGGGTTTACGTTCGACGTTCAAAACAGCCTACTGTATAAGCTTCACCTAATAGATGTATGGACTATTCAGATTAGTATTATTTCGACTAAATTGGGTGTACATTAATCTAGTCTATCTATACTGCAAACTGGACCATGAAAATAAGAGATATGCGTAGGCTCCAGGTCTTTGATCATAGGAATCCTCGTAGTATCGCCGCACATCATGGAATGACCGAACAAGTAATATTGATTTTAGTTGTAGAGTACTAAGAAAACATAGCAAATCGGTTGAAGAGGTCGTTAACCTTTATCGACTGAGATGGTTGGAACGTATTGCACATGTCTGACCACCATCTGCCTCATCGCGGTATGCAAGCGAGGGTAAGAGTAGGACGTAAGAGTGATAGGCGAGGCCAATCGAAAGCATGTCATTAGTTCATGAAGTCTTTGACTGCTGGTCTAATCTATGTTGGTGGACGCAAGCTACCAAGTTGGGGTCCGCATCGCGGTCGTCATCAATAGTTGGAGACACTGGGTGATATGGCTCAAGACCGGTCACATTGACGTAAACGTATTCGCTTTTTATGCTGCCCTAAATCCTAAGTCCCGCTATTCTCCACTTTCGTTTGTTTCATTCTGTGATATTTTGCTTCTTCTAAAATTGGTCTCATCGTTCTAATGTGGTATGGCAACTTGGATCCATGAGAATATGCTCGGGTTCTACGTTGAACAATAAGTGAATACTGCAGAATCGAAACCCTTACTCTGCTAAAGCAGAACATTAATGCATTTCGTGTAGTACATCTGTTCACTGAGACTGCTGTTTCATCACAAACTTTTACTTTCACTAGTCACACTCAATAATATGAAACGACTCCAGCACGCTACGCACAGATTGCAAGCCCTTGTTGAAAGTATCAAAATAAATATGCTGTGCAGCACCAAGCGTAACCATAAGGAAAGTCGCCAAGTTACGTAACACGACCTGGAATCGTTCAAATGTGTAATAGTTTAGGATGCTTATAATATACATAATCGAGTTTAATCCTCACAACCGATAACGCATTGAAAAATGCTCTACATTGCAGTACACTCAGTTAGCCCTCTATATCACATACTGTCCGGATAAAAGATGGTGGGTTAGGCACCGTCCCGTGTTACTGTGACTCAGAGAGCGTTGTGAACCACTATACGATCTAAGGGAAGCTAATAACAACACCTTACCCAAGTTCAAACTTACTAACAAATGGATTTAACCCATTTATCGGGAAGCTAGGGATGTATTAGGAGCGTATCAATGAAACCAACCAAGACTAACATACTTGTAAAAACGAGGAGGGAACGACCATCTACTTAATAATCCAAACCGCAAACCACAGATAACTATCTAGAAACGGTATACCTTAAAGTCCACACCTTTCTGTTCGAGGCACTGAAGTTTAATAGATGAGCTTTATCTTAGAAAATATTTAAGCCGACCATAACAGTTTGAATGGAGGCAGCTCGACACCCAGCCGGAGGGAGAACAATGCACCCATAATTCCTTACGAAGGGTCACCTCGAGTGACAACTACGTAGAAATAGTGCATTCTCTGACAGTTCAGTGTATGTGAAACCGCAGTCCCTGAATCTGATCAGTTATTTAGTAGCCAATGAGCTAGGAAGGAATACCATAACTAAATTCACCTAGATCCCTTACTCAACTGAAATTGAAAGTCTTACCTCTGTAGTCTAGATCCTAGGGAGTACGACATTCTTACTGACCTATTCGACTCAACCAGTCAAATATGGACAGCGTGAAACATGGTTCATGAGTTGACATGTTATATTAGCACGTTGAAGCCAAATTTACAAGATTAACACGAGGTAAGATACAAGAGGACAGAATAAGGCAGAGAAACTTGTGGGATATTAGACCTAGGAGGAAAATAATAATGAACACACATGAGCCACCGTTCAAACCCGCATGCAGCCCCAAGAAGCCTCCGATTATGTGAACTTCAACTATTAGTTCATGGCGAGTTGGGGAGGTGAGGACGAGGAATGAGAAGAATTAGAACGGACTTAATCATGGGCAGGGTGAGCCCGAGCGCCACCTGGGGCATAAGGGTGGTCACGTAAAGAAGGCGATCTAGTCAATCTTGGTGTCAATTACATACGACCTCCCCCCCTCCACGGGCGGATTCCAATGCACTAGTTCCATAATCAGAAAAACCGGGGAGTGAAAGTCGATCGTCTGGCTGGCAGAGACAGACAAGCTCGACCACCACGATGAGGTAGCGCAACGCTCAGTACCCACCTGAGGCGATACGAGAGAACTCCTTGAGACAATGACTGACCGATGAACTAATGCTGATCTTTGCGTTACTTGACTATTTCGCACGACGAACAAGTGTGACACCCTACAAACGTGCCCTCCCTTTTACATAATGGATAAGTGTCAGAGTATTACTCTAAAGATGTTTTATCAAGTATCAAAAATGCATATCTGATTAGCAAAAAAGTCACACCATACAGCACCAAATATCCACACGAGTAGATAATAAAACATTTTACAGAGAAACATAACCACCAATAACTGACAAGTCGAATCTCTGACCTTTGTGAATGGTCTGAGCAATCAAGTTATTGGAGGACGGAAGTGTAAACAAACATGAAACGGTAGAGAAGTAATCAAGTTCAGATGGAAAGCCCTGATAGGCAAGAAATGCATCGAAAAGCAGCAAAAGCTAAGGCTGTAAGATCGGATGAAACATGTTAAATATCCACAGAAACTCCAAAGTCAAAAGTTGACTAGTTAGACGTCGAAACTGAGGAAGAGAAAAAAGTTAGTGTACATCCATAAAGACAAATGACAATCCAGTGTGCTGCAAATTGGATGTTTAAACAATTGAGTTGAAACTTAGACATGCATACATGAATGCTGACAGAAGACACAAATTTCCAAAATGACAGTTCTTGATATGAAATTGGGACGACATCCTATGCATCGCGCATATCTGGCGAGCCTAAAAATGAAAACAAACCGTGAGCTACATGAAATATGTTGTCATCAATGAGACTATCACAACTAAGAATGTAATGCCATAAACAGAAGTGGTCTCAACAAAGAAACAGAAACTACACAGGAGGCATTCCAGTAATTTTAAAACTGTCTTTATGAATAAATCCTCCTAGAATCACATTATTAGTATCCACTCCTTTTGTTGACAATTTTCTTGCTGTACTGATGAGATGCAGCAACTTGACCCGACGTACATGCGCCAGGTTTTAAGTCACATGAACAACCGCGCTCTGATAAGAAATGGAAGGGAACCACGGAGATGCAACTAGTTTATATCTTCACGTGTAATTCAAGGGTTCTACCATCTTAATAACTCAAATCGGAGTTGCGAATGATTGACAGATCAGTCAGTTACAGTTATTTTTAGCGCCACGTCGTAAGCAACACATGCTAATACATAACTAGCCTTTGATGAAGCTTTTCGGTATGAAGTAAAGGGACTAGTATCTTATAAACCATGCATCTACTGCTTAGGTAGATGAGCCAACCAGTAATTACAGCGTCTTGTAGTAAAAAGTAAGGCATGTTAACTCTAAGTATCGGCTTAGTATCCATGTGTAGACAAACTGTTTCGGAATACTTTTCGTAAGACAAGTAAGCAAGAAAATCCTAACTTACCATCTTCATTATGATAATTATCTCTTCCTCCACGGGGACCACCACGGCCTCGGGACTCAAATCCACCAGACCCTCTAAATCCGCGGCCACGAGGTCTTCCACGACCGCGGAACCCACGTCCTCGTCCACCTCGGTCCATGAATTCGTAACCACCACCGTACTGAAATAGAAAAACCGAACAAACAGTTAAAATAGTTTCAGTTTGTAGATGCGATCTATGTTCATCTTCAGACCAGAAATCGCACTAATCGGTCCCGCCCTAGCGGTCAGATGTACTATCTCGCAGCTGAACTAGTTGTGGATAGACTAGGAATTCGAATTAAGTGCCGCGGAGATCAGGATAACTGCCACATTCAGTAAAGTAGGTATGGATTTGCGCAGAGTGAAGGAACCCTAATCACGTGGGGTGACTCAGTAGCATAAATCATTACTAGCTGGTAGTAGCTCCACGATAGACACTAAGTTTAACTAAGTACAAATTTCGGGCGTGTTCCCAGTCCTTGAAAATTTTCTATTAATGAGAAGGTAACATGTGTTTCTCTGACATACACGCCAGGTCTACGAATTTGTGACCGACGCCGGGCCACTGTACACTTAATTCACTGACTTACTATATCAGGGCCACCACGACCACGTCCGCGTCCTCGAGGACCATAGTAATGCCCGAAATCCTGGTTGCTTGAGAAACCGCCTGGACCCATCCCACGACCTCTTCCACGCATGTTAAACACTCGTGGACTTCTGCCACGTCCACGCAAAGCGGCGTACACACTACCCTGAAGAAGTATTATTACTAAGTTTAGCTTACCTTGACAGGTTCACCACCAGGTCCTGTTACTTCGGACGCCTCATCGCCTTTGTCGCCCTCAACAACATAGAACTCAACCTCTTCGCCCTCCTGAAGCGAGCGTTGCAGTTTCTCTGGATTATTTCGTGATATTGCCGACTGGTGAACAAATATGTCTGTAGAAGTGTCCTGACGATTGATGAAGCCATAACCAGCCTTCACATTAAACCACTTAACCACACCTTTGACTCGCTCTTCTAAAACCTTGCGCGGGGCATTCTGTTTTTGTTGCTCATCTTTTTCAGCTGCCCTTGCATCCGCCATTATGTTAGCCCGCACCGATGGTGTTCAAACAACAGGGCTTTCCGTATGCCTAAACGACCACGACAACCACTACGTACCGCTAAAAGTGATAGACATTTGCTGCTATGCAATAAAACACAAGGTGAATATTTTTCATTTGTAAGTTTTACTGCTTTCATCACTGTGTTATTTAGAATAAGTTAATCAATTGAAGGGTATTAGAAATTTATATTCACTTTGTCCATCACAGGTTTTTCGGTTTCTCCTCTAACTTCACGCATAACATTCTGTGTTAAGAATATTTTAATCCACCTATACTGATTCTCGTGACTTACTTCAGTATTAAAATTCAGTATCACCTCGAATTTGTGAGTAAAAGCCCTAACACTGCGAATTTTTGAATAGAATTCTAGAAGTTCAATAATCACTTCACAGTTCACTCTGTGGGAGTGGATTAGTTTCCCGATACCGACGCTAGATTTACTTTCATCGTTAGAATTGCCCATAATACAGTACAATCCACCGTATCACTGATAGCTCTATTCACCTTAAGATGCCATTTATATGTCTCGGCACCAAAATCAACCCATGAGGGCACACATTTTAAGATAGAACGTGAACGTGTCTTCATATATCTTCTCAGTAACTATGAGCGCTTGGGATTCAAAAATTGTGATACATTGTACCGGAAAGGTCAGCAATTGCACCTTCCTCTGGACCATTTTAGAGATTTCATGTCCACTTAATCTCTACATGTTATGCTTGACAGCACACAAAGAGATAGTCCGTTGTCACTACTACCCTTAAGTAATCATTTTTTCCTAGCTACAGTAAAAAAAGAAGTAACAAGCACCACACACTTTTATACCAAGTAACACTTTTCTGACACCAACGAGCTTATATCAATGCAAGCTTAGCTCGCTAATTTTCTAGAGCGATGGGAATTTTCAATGGGGATTTAACCCCCCCCCTTTAAA
This sequence comes from Schistosoma mekongi, assembly GCA_034768735.1. NCBI lineage: Eukaryota > Metazoa > Platyhelminthes > Trematoda > Strigeidida > Schistosomatidae > Schistosoma > Schistosoma mekongi. The sequence continues at coordinate 77,304,531 of CM068306.1, read as the reverse complement.
AATGTAACAAAATTAACCTTCTCTGCCAGCGTTTATGATAATCAAGATTATTTTTAAGCATACCATCAATTTTTCTATTATAAATATTCATACCCATTTGGCTAACAGTAGATATCACTGAGTACCTGACGGCGCATCTGAGTCAGCTAACTACAGTTTGCTAGTTGCTACAATCAAAATATCTATCTACCATATTACTAGTGCAGACAGTATGAGGAGATTAGGTACTGGGCTTAAAGAAATCGTCCACCTTACTAGTTATATGTATGGAAGAAATTTATGCCTACGGGACCTTCAACATTTCTAACACAATCCCTCATTGTTCAATTTAAGTGTTGCTTTCGTGCTTTTACTGCTTTATGATAAACAACATGGTTCTCACGCTAGCTCATACTCATATAACGAGTGTATTTAAACTATGATACGGTATATCTAAACAACACATAACATTGCGAAGAACATATCATGTCGCGTACTACCGTGCACAACGATAATGGTCACTAGCCGGAGTGTACTTATCACGAGGTCTATTTTAGCCGTTAATTTCATTTTGTTCGAAACCGTTTAAACAAATTCTAAAAATGGACCGATAATTTCAGTAAGTAACTTGTTGGTAATTGATTGAGAGGCTCCTTGTCGAAAGTATGCTTGACATCTGGAAAGTGCATAATTACTGACTTTTTAATCACGGTTTCCGGTAGCCCTATTAAATGAGCTATTCAAATAATTAACATATGAACTTGCTATTGAGAGGCCGTGAACTGATGTGTCTTTGATTAGTAACTGACCAAATAAATGTTCTTCAACTCCAGTAAGCACGAAATAATGAGAGAGATATTAGTTAACCCATGTCTCTGAAAGCTGATTTCACGCATGTACCTGTGGACCAAGAAAACTGCCCTGAAATTTCTTGGATCGGTTTCTGAGTATATACTTTAGGCAGAAAAGTTGATACATTCACACCAACTGTTGTGCATCACACTGACTACATGCTAGCCCTGATCCTGCTTTTGGCTTGTGTTTTGGCAGTCATCAATATTTTATAGTCCGTAGTTCATGTCGTTGTTAATAATGTTATGGCTAATGCAAGGGCCTCCTAAAATACTACATTGGAATGCTTCGAGAAAGCTGAGGGTAAATAACACTCATTTAATAAGCAATTATGACAAAGCGATAGGCCTAGTTTTAATGAACAAAGGATACTACATCTAATGAACGAGCTCTGTATTGGAGGACCAAGGGAAATTTCAAAAATTTAACACGAAAAGCAGTGTGAGTTTAACGGCTAAAAATTATTAATGGATTCATCCAAGGAGCTAATATACAACTACGTCAACCACACTAGCTATTCATGATTTCTTTAAACCTACATTATCTGACAAACCACGATTTTATGGATTGCCAAAGTTTATAAAGTAGGGCCTTTACATGTCTTGATGTTAGATACACATAATTAGCTACTCCATAAGACTGATAAATAAAACTCGCTCGAATCTTGGAACTCCTATACAAGTCGGCTGTAAATAGAAGCATAAAAGTTGTTTTTGGATTCATTACGAGTATGTGGGACATTAATTTAAACGGTAAACGTATGGTATCACTAGATATAACTTCGCCATTCAAGACAGACAGTTGACTTTGCATAAGAGCAACTACTAGAATAACAAATAAATATTAGCATTTCGAGGGTTACTCTCAAGTAATTACTGTAAAAGTACTCACTGAAATTTCTTAGCATCTTTAACAACACGTAATATAGACAGATTGGTGGATTAACGATGGCCAACCCTTCATGTTCGATTTTAGTAGATTTTTTCTATACGAAATTAGTACATAAACCCCTCAAGAAGGCTATTAACAAAGTTCATTTTTACTATCGTTAAGCCAATGATACTTTTATTATCGTTGACCAGAATGTATTCACAGAAAGATTATCAATTATTGCCTTGGATTCAATTTAGCCACTAACCAGTTCTAAGTAAGTCAAAATGTCTGGCGTCTATGGTCAAGGTAAGTTGGGAAAGAAAAGTAGTTGGGTGGCATGACTTACAATGGACAATACGTAAGTTAAGCAGCTCCAACGCTTAGTTTGTCACACAGTAGTAATGAAGTCAAGTAGACGATCAATCAGACAAGCTAGTTAAGCTCCGTGGTACGGATCTTTAAGCCAGCTCCAATAATAGCACGTTATTTGTATTCACCCAGTAGAGAAAGAATCCAAAATTTTCAACCAACTGCATTTTATGTAGATCCAACAGGCTAGATTGGCTGTACAGAATAAGCAAATGACAGCTTTGTCCACTTCATGCTGGACTCACGTGATAATTTGTCATCTTGAATAATAATGCAATGTGGATAAAATCAGTGGTCTTTGTCACAATCAGTTTTTAGCTTAATTTTTGTTCCATATTAGGTGGGATGGGGCAGAAACTCACTAAGCCTAATGTGAAGTCGGCGTTGCGTCACTGAATAGTTCCCTCAAGCTAACGCATCGTTTCTTTGGCGGTTAGGTTTGTAAAATTGTTGTATGCAATTGTATATGAGGGGTAAAAATAACAAGAAAAGGGCTCAGTAGATTAATTCTGAGGCTACCATAGTGACCTGTTTCATAAGATGGCTAAGTTAGCCAAATTTCATCAGCTTTTGTCTTTATTCACTTTCAGACTATGTCGCGTTCACTGATCACCTTAATTTCTCAGACCACATATAGGAAAACAGCAGATCAGCAAAGGTTCACTGTTATTTCGCAGACTCTACAATGCATTCAGCATGGTTTATCAGATAGTGAAGCACTTACTACGGATTCAAACAAGATTCATCAGCGCTGACCTCTCGTACATTACAAAGGGTGTTTCCCATGAACTAATCGTTTTAGAGTTTACATAATTCAACAATTCATAGCTAATTTTATAGCTATATGAGAAGGCCGGAAAAAAGATCCAAAGATAAAATCTAATTTTGTTTAAAAGTGTGGTCACAGGCTTAGCGGACCTGTCGAATACGATATGAAAAAGAAATATTCAGCCCCTTTAATCCCAGCAATATGAGGAAATTGATATTTCATTAATCCTGTTGCTGCACATATGTGTAGCGACAAATAACTCTCTAAATGAATAGTTGTACTGGCTCTCGTCATTGATGCTGACCATGTTTGTCTGAGCGGGTACGGCCAGCTAAATGTTTTTGGTAAAGATTATGACACGAAGTGAAGTGGGCAGCAACTTGTTCTATAGTCTGTCAGCGCAGACGTTCGTTAGATGGGTCGAAAAATGACACCACTGGATGTTATTTGGCTCGATCGAGTTCTATTGTTGGCAGCCATTGGTTCTGAAACGATTTGGCTAACGTCCGCTTTAATGTGTGGGTCAATATTGTCCTGAAATGTGCTCCTAGTTATTTCATGTAATTGTCGCATTATTTTAGACATGTGTGTATTCTTACGACAAGAAGTTGAAGTAGCTAACCGTCTTCTGACGACTTGGTGCCATTCCATTGGGTTGTAGGGATGATAGACAAGGTTGATACTCGATTAATTAGAGGCGCTTGGTCTGTAGAAGAATTGAAACGGTATTATGAATGTAAGATCCCTTTTGATGATTCTGTGTGAAAATCCCTCCAAGTAGCATTTTCCCCATTGTATTTCGTTGTTTTGTGTTTAAAAGTACATTTATTCCTCTTCTTCCACTTGGCTATGCATTTTAATGACTTTTTCGAGTTAGTTGCTATTTATTTTCATTGCAATGGTTGTTTTTCCCTTGAGTTTCTACCGGATTTCTATTATTCTCATTGATTCTATATATTTTGTTTTACTGGACTTCGGATTGGCGGCTGCCATATTGGTTCGTTCTTCCTCTGGACCGTATTGCTTGAATTGACTGGGTTTGTGCATTTTTTGATTGTGGATTGACGCACACTTCCAGAACTTGTATTATTTTGTTGTAACAAGTAACCTTTGATACTTTGTTATTGATATTTCTGTAGATTTAGACCTTACTCTCTGGACAAGCAATACTTGATCTATCCCGTAAGGATAGAATAACCTTCTTGTTTATTTCATAAAAACTGAATTGATTATTCCAATCTTTGGGATAAATTTGGGTTGAATAACTGGTGGTGACATTTGTTTAGGTAATAATGTACCTTGTATAAATAATTTTACATAGAACCGTTTCTCACCCAACCATTTGTTCTGAATTTCTACTGGGCAAGAGTACGCGTATCTAAACCAACCTCGACAGTTATTCTTCAATCCAAACTGACTTAGTTTGGATTCTACAGTTCTAAACAAATCTCAGAATATTGGAAGTACTTTCCCTGCAGTGAATTGGTGTCGCTCTCGGAATACAAAGAATATTTGGCTCGTAATGACAACGAAGCGTCAAAGGAAGTCAAATTTGAAGTCGGTGGATAGCAGTGAAACCAAACTGTACGATGAACCCTCCTGTATTAAGCAAGTGCCTTTGCATACCTCTATGTGTCATGGTTTAGACTTTAATAAGGGTAATACTGATGATAGAGCGACTGTTTCTGATTCTATAGTAGATGAAATGAAAGATCTTAACTTAGAGGGAAGGTTTAAACCTGAAACACTAGAGAGGAATGAGACTCGAACACGTAAGGTAGAGTTAGGCGATTCAAATGTTTCTTACCGGAATTATGTATTACCTGCTATGGTAGGCTTAGAGCTACCCAAGGTCGAGCTTAATTACTTCGATGGGCAGCCAACGGCGTACTGGATGTTTATACGGCAATTCGAGACTTACGTCGCGTCAAGAGCTATTGATGACAGTCAACGCTTGTTATATTTGATACACTATTGTAAAGGCAAGGCAAAGGCTGCGATTGAGGGATGTGTCATAATGGATCCTACTGCTGGCTACAACAAAGCCAAGGAGATTTTGAAGCGGTTATTTGGTCAGCCGCATATTATTGCTCGAGAAACGTTGGAGGGCTTATTCAGTGATGTGAACGATTATAGCGATGCTGAAAGGTTAGCAAACCTTGCTATAGAAATGGAAAATTGTGAGATGGTTTTGAAACAGATGAATTATGATGCCGATTTGAGTTCCTTAGCGACTTTGGAACGTATCGTTAAATTGTTGCCCCGTTCGCTACAAGTACAGTGGGCGGACCTAGTCAACACATTAACAGAGAACGATAGGGAACCCACGTTTTCTGAGCTTACTAAATTTATAGCATCTCGTGCCAGAGTCGCTGGTAGTAGATTTGGACAGTTGGCAGCACATGTAAAGAAAAGATACGATGCAAAGATGAATTGTTATTTGCAGTCGGAACAATACAATAGTTTAGCTGTTAAACGCAAATGCCGTGTTTGCTCTAAGGATCATGATCTCTATCGGTGCCCAAGTTTTCTGTCGATGACGATTGAAGATCGATGGTCTCATGCTAGGGCCAAGGGTGTTTGTTTTGTCTGTCTAAAGCAGGGTCATCGTGCTAGTGAATGCAAGTCGAATAAACGTAATGTTGAAGAGTGTTCGAAACGACATCATTATTTACTACATAGTAATCAACATCTCGACCGTCCGGAAAGCAGTTCCAGCATAGCTAGTCATTGTAGATACACTAAGTCTCTAGATAATCATGTGTGCCTAGGGATGATACCCATACGGTTGAGGTCAGAACATGCGGAAGTAGTAGGCTATGCTCTGTTAGATAATGGCTCTGATGCGACATTAATACGTTCAGACTGCTTGGATTCACTTGGACTAAAGAAGGAGAAAGCGTCAATAGTGCTCCAAACGGTGGGTGGTAACAAGATAGCTAAGGTCACGAACGCTTCGTTCAAAGTGTACTCATTGGACCAAGCAGAGCACGTTGAAATAGAAGGAGCTTTGGTTGTGGAAAAGATTCCAGGACGCAAACCTGCCAGGTACGTGATGGATGATGTGCAGAAGTGGCCCCACTTAGTTGACGTACCATTAGGTAGTATTGACTCTGATGAAGTTTTGTTATTAATTGGTTGTGATGTACCTGAAGCCCACTGGGTTTTAGATCAACGGTTGGGCGGTAAGAAGCGACCATATGCTATAAAAACATTACTGGGGTGGGTCGTTTTCGGTCCCACGTCGTATCGTGAATTGGGAAAACGAGTCGTAAACCATGTTTGTATGGGACAATCGTCGGAAGACCATCTTCGTAGGATCTATGACATGGAGTTTTCCGATGTATATTCAGGTGATAAGACTGTTTCAATAGATGACCTGAAAGCCATGAAGATAGTGGAAGATGGGACGTATTTTTCAGATGGTCATTTTTTTGTTCCCATTCCATGGAAAAATAAAATAGATAGATATAGAACAGATAACTATGAGATGGTCAAACGCAGATTACAGAGTTTGAGACGCAGATTAGTTGGAGATTGTTGTTTTCATGATAAGTATACTAGGAGTGTCGAAAATAATTTTACCAAAGGTTATGCGGAAAAGGTCTCAGAAATACAACGTAAAGTCGGATATTGTCCTCGATGGTATTTACCTCATCATGCAGTCATAAACCCACGAAAACCGGAAAAACTAAGAGTGGTTTTTGATTGTGCTGCTAAGTTTGCAGGAGTATCCTTAAACGACATGATTTACCAAGGGCCGGACACTACTGCGGAGTTAGTGTGCATATTGTTACGGTTTCGCAAGGAAGCTATAGCTATTTCTGCAGATGTGGAAGAGATGCTCATGCAAGTGAAGGTACGGGAGTCTGACCGAGGAGCCTTGAGATTTCTATGGTGGCCGAACGGTGACACGTCAAGAGAACCTGTGGAGTTTCAGATGACCTCACATCCATTCGGAGCAACGTCATCGCCGTTTTGTGCGAACTTTGCTATGAATAAGACCGCACAAAGATTCTCGGCTGGTTATGATGATTTCGTCGTGGACGCCGTGAAGAATAATTTCTACGTAGATGACTGTTTAGTATCTTTTCCCACCTGTGAACAAGCGAAAAAATTTGTTGTGCAAATGAATGAATTACTATGTAAAGGAGGTTTCAAGTTAAAGAAATGGATAACTAACTCCGAGGCAGTGAAGTTGGTTTTTCCTTTTGTATGTGATGAAGAACCCTCAGTTGACCTACCTATACTTCAGAATGTCACCCATCGAACTCTAGGTTTAGAATGGGATCCAAGACAAGACGTATTTAAATTTTGTTTTGACGCACCAAAGAAGCCTATAACTAGACGAGGGGTATTGTCAGTCGTTTCCTCACTGTTCGACCCTTTGGGTCTAATCGCTCCTACATGTCTCACCGCTAAACTTCTACTGCAAAGACTGTGCAAGGCTCAGATAGGTTGGGATCGACCGCTCAGTGAGCCGGACGTTTCTGCCTGGCTAAAGTGGGTAAATTTCATGCTGCAGGTAGGCCACGTCACTGTGCCACGGGGAATCAAAAGAATAATTGACGAGCCAGATGCGAAGGTAGAGTTGCATTTATTCAGTGATGCATCGGAGTTAGGATATGGAGCAGTTGCGTACGCCCGGGTCAAGTATTCACAGCAATCACCATACTGTGTTTTATTATATAGCAAATCTAGAGTTGCACCGATTAAACGAATCACCATACCGAGATTAGAGATGGCAGCAGCAGTGTTAAGCGTGAGAATGAGTGAAGTCTTGAAGAAAAGTTTCCCCAGATTTTTCAGTGAAGTGAATTTTTATACAGATTCAATGGTAGTATTGTATTACATTAAGAATACAGAGAGTCGGTACAGTACCTTTATAGCGAATCGTCTCGCCGTCATACATCAATTTACGAGTGTCGAACAATGGCGTTATATAAGATCGTCACAGAACCCGGGTGACTGGACGTCGAGAGGTATTCAGAAGGTTAGCGATCTTAAGTCTTGGTTTGATTGTCCTGTATTGTTGGACACTAATGTTTCCAGAATGGCAACGAGATGTCCAGAACCTACCCTTGAAAATATTGAGTTTAGAAAACCGTTGGTTAATGTTGGCCTAAGTAGTGTGGAACGACGCAGTTCTCCAATTCTGTTCTATTTTTCTGAATGGATCAAATTGGTAAGAGCTGTAGCATGGCTTAGAAGATTCATCGAATTTGTTGAGGTTCTAAGTTCATCGAACGTCGGAAGATCCGTTCATCTAGGTCATCTTAAAGTTAATGAACTTGAAATGGCTAAGCGTAAAGTGTTGATGATGGTTCAGGAAGAAGTATATGGAGAGTTGATAAGTGAAATTAAAAGTAGCGGTAAGTTAATGAAACATAACGACCTGAAAAAATTGTCCCCGATAATGTTGGATGGACTGCTCTGTGTTGGAGGTCGCTTAAATTACTCAGATTTCCCAAGTACCTTTAAACATCCGATAATTCTTCCTAACCGACATTTCGTGACTGAATTAATTATTAGACATTATCATAGAGAGGAAGGACATACAGGAACGTCTCAAGTATTGGCTACGATTCGCAGAAATTATTGGATAGTAAAGGGGACGAGCGCGGTTAAAAGAGTAATAGGCCAGTGTGTGACCTGTCGACGGTTTATGAAGAGTCCAGGACAACAGCTGATGGCACCCCTCCCAGTATGTAGAATTCGGCAAGGTTGGTATACCTTTTCATCCGTGGGAGTTGATTACTTTGGACCGTTCATAGTGAAGAGAGGAAGATCATTCGAGAAAAGATATGGATGTATGTTTACTTGTTTACAAACAAGAGCTGTGCACATTGAAATGGCACATAGTCTGAATACTGATTCATTTGTAATGTCTTTACTGAGTTTCATGGGGAGGAGAGGGAGGCCCACAGAAATATACAGCGACAATGGGTCGAATTTTATAGGTACGGTTTCTGAACTAAAAGGGTTCATACAACAGTGGGATCAGCGAAGGATAAGTAATGAACTAGCAACGAAGCAGATCCAGTGGCACTTCAATCCACCATTGTCCAGCCACAGAGGGGGAGTATGGGAAAGAATGATTCGATCAGTACGGCGGTTGTTGTTGTTGATCACAAAGGAGCAGACCTTGACTGATGAATCCCTAGCCACTTACTTAGTTGAAGCTGAGAAGATATTAAATAATCGACCCTTAACCCCAGTGACCCAAGACGCAGAGGATAAACTAGCTTTGTCCCCAAATGATTTGTTGTTACTGAGAGAGTGCGATGGAGTGGTTGAGGAGGGTACCATTACTGATAAGTACAGCAAACGTTGGAGACAGGTTAATTACCTTGCCAATGTGTTTTGGAAAAGGTGGCTAAAGGAGTACTTACCGTCTCTACAGTCACGTCAGAAATGGTTGGTTGAACATCGCAATTTCAAGGAAGGCGATGTAGTAATCGTGACTTCGGATATTTCAGCTCGCGGAAAATGGCCGCTAGGAGTTGTAGAAAGTTGTGAAATAGATAACGACGGAAAGGTTAGGACAGTAACGATTCGCACTGGAAATGGAATAGTTAGGCGGGACATACGCAAGGTGTGTCTCCTTGAGGGGTCTGAATAGCCTTGTGGTGTATTAGAAAAGCTAGGACAGGTAGGCGTACTGCTGTAAGTCCTACCCGTTCTTTTTACTTTGATGATATAGTGGACAGAACCATGACAGAAGGTATCAAGTGGCCTTGCAGTACATGGAGGGATTTTGTGGGCCGGTGTAAGATCCTTTTTGATGATTCTGTGTGAAAATCCCTCCAAGTAGCATTTTCCCCATTGTATTTCGTTGTTTTGTGTTTAAAAGTACATTTATTCCTCTTCTTCCACTTGGCTATGCATTTTAATGACTTTTTCGAGTTAGTTGCTATTTATTTTCATTGTAATGGTTGTTTTTCCCTTGAGTTTCTACCGGATTTCTATTATTCTCATTGATTCTATATATTTTGTTTTACTGGACTTCGGATTGGCGGCTGCCATATTGGTTCGTTCTTCCTCTGGACCGTATTGCTTGAATTGACTGGGTTTGTGCATTTTTTGATTGTGGATTGACGCACACTTCCAGAACTTGTATTATTTTGTTGTAACAAGTAACCTTTGATACTTTGTTATTGATATTTCTGTAGATTTAGACCTTACTCTCTGGACAAGCAATACTTGATCTATCCCGTAAGGATAGAATAACCTTCTTGTTTATTTCATAAAAACTGAATTGATTATTCCAATCTTTGGGATAAATTTGGGTTGAATAACTGGTGGTGACATTTGGTTTAGGTAATAATGTACCTTGTATAAATAATTTTACATAGAACCGTTTCTCACCCAACCATTTGTTCTGAATTTCTACTGGGCAAGAGTACGCGTATCTAAACCAACCTCGACAGTTATTCTTCAATCCAAACTGACTTAGTTTGGATTCTACAATGAACTTTAGTAATTACTCAATAGTGGCAAGTCAGTTGTCTGATTCGACAGTTTTTGAGTATCGGCTCATAATCGTTGTTCTACTGGATCTTTTGCTAAGTGCTAGGAGAACCTTTGGACGATAAAATTTGGAACTCACGTTGACAACAACAAAAACGCTTAAGTGTGGGGTATTGGAGAATGGTTACCGGCACGGTGAGTATTGTTGATAATAATTATGTTGATGTCATCATAACTTACGTTGCCTAACTTCTCACCTGGAATTTTTGATGGTAATTCTGTAGACCGCACTGGCTTCGTAAAGTAGCTCATTGTCGTCTCATCCTACTCAGGAATTTTGGAAGAAATGAAATGAAATTTACTCTCTACTGAGGCAGTTGCCCGTGCTGCTCCGCGGGTTGCAGTTCTTGTATTAGAGGCTAGAGGGAGGCCAACGCATACTTAGACAAAGGTCTGGTCAACCATCTGTATAGGAATCAGGGATTTGAAGTGTTGGACGGTAATGGTCGGTAAATAAAGGGTAATTTGCAAGAAATGGATGTGTTCTCAACAGCTGTTGGTATATAGAAACACCACGGTTTGTTTGGGCCAAAGCTCACGGATGGACGCGATCTTCGTGCGTTGAGATGATGGTTAAATGATTTGTGTTACTGAGAGAGTGCGATGGAGTGGTTGAGGAGGGTACCATTACTGATAAGTACAGCAAACGTTGGAGACAGGTTAATTACCTTGCCAATGTGTTTTGGAAAAGGTGGCTAAAGGAGTACTTACCGTCTCTACAGTCACGTCAGAAATGGTTGGTTGAACATCGCAATTTCAAGGAAGGCGATGTAGTAATCGTGACTTCGGATATTTCAGCTCGCGGAAAATGGCCGCTAGGAGTTGTAGAAAGTTGTGAAATAGATAACGACGGAAAGGTTAGGACAGTAACGATTCGCACTGGAAATGGAATAGTTAGGCGGGACATACGCAAGGTGTGTCTCCTTGAGGGGTCTGAATAGCCTTGTGGTGTATTAGAAAAGCTAGGACAGGTAGGCGTACTGCTGTAAGTCCTACCCGTTCTTTTTACTTTGATGATATAGTGGACAGAACCATGACAGAAGGTATCAAGTGGCCTTGCAGTACATGGAGGGATTTTGTGGGCCGGTGTAAGATCCTTTTTGATGATTCTGTGTGAAAATCCCTCCAAGTAGCATTTTCCCCATTGTATTTCGTTGTTTTGTGTTTAAAAGTACATTTATTCCTCTTCTTCCACTTGGCTATGCATTTTAATGACTTTTTCGAGTTAGTTGCTATTTATTTTCATTGTAATGGTTGTTTTTCCCTTGAGTTTCTACCGGATTTCTATTATTCTCATTGATTCTATATATTTTGTTTTACTGGACTTCGGATTGGCGGCTGCCATATTGGTTCGTTCTTCCTCTGGACCGTATTGCTTGAATTGACTGGGTTTGTGCATTTTTTGATTGTGGATTGACGCACACTTCCAGAACTTGTATTATTTTGTTGTAACAAGTAACCTTTGATACTTTGTTATTGATATTTCTGTAGATTTAGACCTTACTCTCTGGACAAGCAATACTTGATCTATCCCGTAAGGATAGAATAACCTTCTTGTTTATTTCATAAAAACTGAATTGATTATTCCAATCTTTGGGATAAATTTGGGTTGAATAACTGGTGGTGACATTTGTTTAGGTAATAATGTACCTTGTATAAATAATTTTACATAGAACCGTTTCTCACCCAACCATTTGTTCTGAATTTCTACTGGGCAAGAGTACGCGTATCTAAACCAACCTCGACAGTTATTCTTCAATCCAAACTGACTTAGTTTGGATTCTACAATGAACTTTAGTAATTACTCAATAGTGGCAAGTCAGTTGTCTGATTCGACAGTTTTTGAGTATCGGCTCATAATCGTTGTTCTACTGGATCTTTTGCTAAGTGCTAGGAGAACCTTTGGACGATAAAATTTGGAACTCACGTTGACAACAACAAAAACGCTTAAGTGTGGGGTATTGGAGAATGGTTACCGGCACGGTGAGTATTGTTGATAATAATTATGTTGATGTCATCATAACTTACGTTGCCTAACTTCTCACCTGGAATTTTTGATGGTAATTCTGTAGACCGCACTGGCTTCGTAAAGTAGCTCATTGTCGTCTCATCCTACTCAGGAATTTTGGAAGAAATGAAATTAATATCTACTGAGGCAGTTGCCAGTGCTGCTCGCTGTTGTCAGTTCTTGTCATTAGAAGGCTATGAGGAGGCCCAACGCATACTTAGACAAAGGTCTGGTCAACCATCTGTTATAGTAATCAGGGTATTTGAAGTGGTGTGAGGTAATGGTCGGTAAATAAAGGGTAATTTGCAAGAAATGGATTTGTTCTCAAACAGCTTGTTGGTATATAGAAACACCACGGTTTCGTTTGGCAAAGCTCACGAGATGGACTCGATCTTCGTGGTTGAGATGATGGTTAAACGTTTTCTTACTAGGTTGCAGGCGAAATGGGTGGGGGTTAAGTTCCTTTATGGAAGAAGAGGGAACTGAATTGAAATTCCCAGATGTCTCACGATTGGTGGAAAATAGTGTGAGCCAAGCTTTGAACAGTTTGGCAAGGTTAGTGCAACCCGCATCTGCGTCTGGTATACTAGTTTATCGTCGGTTGTTTGAAACTAAAGGCAACGATGTAGTAAAGGAAGACATGTGTATTCTGTGCACGGGAAGTCACAAGTTAGACAAACGATTTCAGTTTATTTCGCTACATATACCATAGCGGGTTGAGTTTGTAAGGAAGTTATGTTTGTGCTTCAAGTGTTTAGGTGAAAGACACGTCAGTAGATATTGTCGTTCAAGTCGGCCCAAAGACCAATGTTGCAACGAATACCACTCATCATTGCAAGAACTGCCCAGTGGAATCCCGAATAAAAGTTGGACTAATGACGAATCCCATGATTAAAGGCTTTATGTGGATGCTTCTCCAATTAGTTGAGGAATATGTGCGATTATAATTTCCAGTTGAAATATAGACGCATTGGCCAAAGTTGATAGAAATTCTATGAATATAAATCCTGTTCTCGACTTATGTTCATCGAATAATTCTAAAACTCGGGTTGCCCTTGTCTTAGAAAATGCAAAGAAACTGGGTGCATTTTTTCAAGTGGGATTTCTTGAATTAAAATCAGGATCAATGACCAGATGTAGTTTTCACTTAAGTTACGCTAATAAAAGCTCTGTGACTAGTTTGAGGACCAATACAAGATTAATGCCATGTCAAGAAAGGAGCTTGAAAAATTCATTAAGCAAGGATAATAGTCAAGACTTTTAACTTTTTTGATTCACTTTTTTCGAAATTCTACATGGATTTTAATTTGTACATGATGTCCATTCTAGGTTACAGTAACTCCATGGTAAACGACAATTGTACCATCCGTATTCGTGGACACGATAGCTTTTCATATGATAATGGCGTTACCTCAGTAGTGCATTTTTTCATGAGAACTCCACTTGTCATTACACCTACTAAATACCCAGATATAGGTGCTACTCCTGAATATACCCCGTTGAAGGGTACTGAAACACCTAGCATTGACAAAAGAGGGATTCAAGTTAGAACGTCAGCTGCAATGAAATTAATGACTTGTCACATAGATGCCTCACCTTTAGTGTATGTTAATAGTAGATGTCTTGAGCCTTCACGATTAGCGTATATGGTTGATTACTATACAATTAACGCTATTAAAAGTGATGTGGATCACAGTTACCTTAGCCAATGTCGCAAAAATGATTCGGACATAATACATGGAATTATGACCGAAACTGTTGTATGGAATGTCATTTAAATATGAAGCTAGGGACTTAATATCACTGCGCGTTATTAACCCAATCATGTTTGTGTCAAAATGCTTGCTTGATTTAGTGGTTTGGGCATGTTTAAACCTTGTGAATTAAACGAACGATCTAATTTGTGTACGGTTAAATGGAACTCGGTCATAACTGCCACTGATCCATCGATACATTTGACTTGTACTTCAATACCTCCAGTGTTATACATGGGTGCTTGAAAATCGTTGAGTGGTCTTGAAGTTGGGTGCTGATGCATCTCATGTTATTGATGATAAAGACATTAAGAATAGCAACAGAAGATTTTTGCAAGCGTCTCGATTGGTAGTGTTACGACAAAGGAATACATAATTATCCTACTTGATGGAATTTATTGTGAGGGTAGATAGGACAGATATAGTGCGGAAAATTTATGTGTTTCATCTAAAGTATGGTTGGAGTGCAAGGTAAGTGACTTCCAGGATTCCTGCTGTACGTCCTGAAAGATAACTGCCTGCACAACATGCTCACAGCCGTAGGTGTTCAATTGTGAGTTACTGACGAATGTTCAGGATTATTAACTAACGTTTAAATGCATAGCTCACTCGACGTTATTTATGTGAAGCTACATTATTTGGTTTAAATTAAATATGGGTTGACCAATTTGACATTTTGCTCTGTTTTACATTCTATCACTGTTGTTGTACCTATCTTATTTGTAACCCACTTGTCATCTTCTTTATTGCAGCACTTTTGGAACCATTTTGCTTTATTAATGGGACTTAAGTGAACGAAGACTATCAACCAATATCCCGGGGAGATTGCAAGCCTATGTCGTCAGGCTATGTGTAGTAATACGGCTTGGTGAAGTCCACAAAGATGTAATTTAGTCATTTGCCGAATACACTTCACTAGTGACCACGACGTAACCTGGACACGATTAGAACTATGAATTTATTCCTAATTGTAGTTTTTAACAGGGTATTTCTCTATAATAATTTTTTCGTACATTTTTTACTGTAATTTGTATTTGCATATATTTATACAATAATCATGACTGCCCAGACGCCTAAACTTATTAATATTAAAACCCCCACAACTCCAAACTTTCAGCTCATTCATTCTTGGGCAGAAAATATAGAAGCTCGGTTCCGCTACGTAGAAGGAAATTTTCGAGACCACGATGTTACAGATCCACGCATTCAGTCCCTTGCCTTCGTGAGGTAACTCCCACGCAAATTGAACAAGTAAGTCACCCTTTTCTTTTCAGCCCCGACTCCTCAGAATCTTACGACCAACTCAAAAGGTCTATTCTCAAACACGGAAACTTGTCCCACAGACATCATGATAAATTGCTACACACCACAGAGCTTAGTAATCGTTCGACAATAGTAATGTCGTCGCGCATGAGAGAAATAGTTGGTTAATGCACTTTTGACGGTCTCTTTTGTAAACTCTACCTGTTGAAACTACCACAACAAGTGCAAGTAGTTCTGATGACATTTCATAACAACACACTTGACGAACTAGCTTCATCTGCTAATCGAATTGTGGAGATCACAGGAACTCACTACAATGAAGTTTATTCAGTTACAGAAAAACCTCGTGCTACGGAAAACAAAGTGACAAAACTGTGCGATACTCTTTCTCGTTTCCTTGACCTACAAGGACACCGCTCAAGGCGATTCACGACGACGAAGTTCTTCACGGAGAAAATCCTTATCTCGACCTCGACGAAAGGAAAACTCGCATTGGTGTTCGCACCATAACACCTGTAGCAAAGCTTCGAAGAAGCGTAGAGGTCGCAACGAAGGTCCACTACATTGTCTACACTGTTGAGTGAGTCAGCATCCTTCCTGCAACCTTATCTGATAGCCGATGTGCAGCTGCATTCAATCTACACACAGCTGACGGGGAGGGGATAGCCACGTATGGTAAAAGATATATCAACGTGAACGTGGGTTTACGAAAACCCATACACTGGATTTTAACCATCGCCGATGTGAAAATACCTATCATAGGCATAGATTTTTTGAGCTACTATAACTTGTTTGTGGACCCTAGTAGATAACAACACAAATCTATACGTTCGTGGAACCATTGCTCCAGGTTTTAGCCTATTCCCTCTTCGATTTAAATACTTAATTGATTCTTATTTCCAGCCAACACTTGAAAAGTATCCGGATATGAATAGCCTAAAGTCAAAATTATCATGTGTAACCAGCTATATCACAAATCACATCACAACTGCAGGTCAACCAATATCCTTGAAATCATACCCACCTGCACCTTAAAAATCGAGGACTACCAAAAATGAATTCAATCATATGATGGACCTGGGAGTAATCCGTCCATCTAGTAGCCTATCTCCACTACGTATGATCTCGGCAAAATAGCAATAATTGGTATCTTACCGTTGATCACCGATGGCTTAACGCCGTGTTTACGCTGGATTGTTAACTTTTGCCAAACATCCGTGACTTAGCAGCCACCTTGTAGTGTATGACCGTATTTTCAAAACTCGACCTAGTAAAGGTGTGTAATTGAATACCAATCGCCCATAACGATGTCCAAAAACTGTTATCATAACTCCATTTGGCCTTTACGAATTCCTACGGATGTCCTTTGGTTTATGGAATGCAGCACAAATATTCCAGCATTTCATGGATGACGTGTTCCATGGGCTTAATTATATCTATGCATAGGTCGACGACTGCTTGATAGCAAGCCCAGATAAAGGAACGCACATAAAACATCTGAACACAGCCTTTGGAAGACTGCAATAATGTGAAGTTACAATGAATATACAGAAATGCCGAATTGGGACAAACCCGTTGGTCTTCCCGGGGCATACGATTGACGCTAATTGTATGCCACCTCAAAAACACAAGGTGTCGGCTATTTCAGATTATCCGGAACCAATTACCATCAAGTGGTTGAGGGCTTTCAATGGATTGGTATACTCTTACAAACGATTTATACCCAATTGTGCATCCATCATGAAACCACTAACAGATCAACTTCACTGTTAACCCAGAGATTCTGCTGGCAGAAGATGAACAAAGACGTCAAAGAATGAGCACGCTCTTGTGTGGTTAGCCCGAAAAACAAAATGACCTAGCACAATAAGTGCTTTCTTGGCCCTTTCTCAATCTCCGACAAGGGATTCGATCACGTCCACCTTCATCTGGCAGGACCTTTACTAGGATAAACGGATTCTGTTATCTTGTAACATGAGTGGACCAAATCACATGCTGACCAGAATCACTTTCACTGGAATACATAACTAGTGAAACGATTGCTCGCGCTTTCGTCGAATGATGAATGACAGACTGGTTGTCCATTTACAATAACAGCAAACCGTGGACGTCAGTGTGAGTCTGGATTGTTCCACTCCCTGACCAAACTTCTTGGAAATACAAGCTTCGGAACAACCGCCAACCACCCACAACCCAACGGTTTGGTGGAAAGATTTCATGGACAGCTGAAAGCACCACTTTCGGCCACGAACACCCTGAAGGGGACCGATGCTTTACCATCAGTGTTACTAGGACTTGGTAGCACTATAAAAAAGACGTTGGGTGAAGTCTACAGAACAGCACTTCGACTTCCAGGTGAATTCGTGGAAACTGGTCCTACCCCGACAAACCTGGGTATCAACTCTTACGTGAACCGGCTTATAAATCCTACGCATTCAGTCAAGCCATTTCAAACCCAACAGTAATCGACAGACGTTTTTATCCAACTGGCCTTAAAATATAGTACATACGTTTTTGTACGTCATGATGCCCTGCGCCGACCTCTCGACGCAACCTAAGGATTGCAATAAAAGGCCTTAAAGCGAGAGTTAAAGTACTACATTATTGACAAAAGTGGCCACATAGAGAACATCAGTATTGACCGACTCAAAGCAGCCTACCTAGAAGGCAAACCTTCTAATGCCAAATTCGCTACAATAACTCCGTAGCTTGACATCAAAAAAGTCACCACGTCTCGATCAACGACCAACAAGCAAGAAAAAACTCGAAAGAGCCCCATAACGTCAAAAGCTACACGTTCTCTTAAGACTGTGCTATTTTCAGATCGCCTAAACGAATATTACACCTATTAATTTTCTCCTAGCTTTCAGCATCCAACGTATTGTGAAGTTTTTCGAAAGGAGAAAATCAATCAAGAATCGTTATATCACTTAAGGTATTCATTTTACACATTTTCGTATGCTTAAAAGAATTGGCCGAAAAGACGTTTTAATTGTTTAAATGTCGCTAATATTTTGCACGTCTTTCTGGCGACATTAAGCTGCCAAACTTATTTTTCTTATAAAAATTGAATATACGTAAAAGTTTTCCTTTTTGGTTTTCCAGGTCGTCTGGAAACGAAAGAACACTGAAGAAAAGGAGTTTATTTTGTACATATTTTTATGCAAAGTCTCCGTAGCATGAGCTCAAACGTGTAGAAGCTCCACATATTTCAGGCAGTTAGATGAAAGTTTAACAGAGTCTAACGCACTGGGTTTTATCCATTGGCTGGCACGTCCTGTGGTCCTAACAAACCAATTTGCAGGGCAGTGAGCTGTAGCGGGAAATAATTACCTAAATATATAGTTACATAGGCTGTCGTTATTGATGCTGACCAAGTTTGTTTTAGCGGTCGCGGCTAATTGTGGACACTCGGTCAAGCATCACCACCAGATCACTACGCGACACGACATGGGAAGCAACTCGCTCTCTAGTTAGCCAGCCTAAATGATGATATATCATTAACGCTCCAATCACGATCAAACATGACTTCTTCTCTACCCCTCACTGCCTTTTGATTTATTCTTATTCATACGTGTGGGTTTAGTCGTCAGAAGTTCATCTGTTTATACGACAAACGTCACCGGGTGAACTTCACTGTCTTTTGTACACACGACATGTTTCCAAATCTTAGGTAAACTACCTCATGAATAATAATATCCAGCCAATATTTAGAAAGGGTAGACTCAATAGATTACATAAACTGAGATACGAAGTACCTATTACTAACAATATGATACTTTTATAAAAGAGAATGTCGGTATGGATAATGCAACTACATTAGCTGGTTTAACATCGTGCACTGGAAAAGTAGCACGTACGATGAAATTTCTTTCTGCATCTGTATCTGATATTGGATTTTTAGTAAGTCTTTTCCTAAAAATACTGAAGTTTAACCACGGTTTCGGTTGACAGTGGTGAATATGTATGTCGAATCGCCTACTTTTCAAAAAAGTATTGTACACTGCAAGCTCATTTCACTGATGTGTTTGAAATAAATTCAAACCTATTGATAAGCAGTAACTCCTTACATAGCTCTTTCTAGCACATCAACCGAAACCAAATCTAGTTTGTTACCTTTGAAGGTCGCTGGGGGTGGCGCGTGGGTATTTTGTTGCAAATGGGTATAGGTTTGTTTGCCAACGAATACAATTTAATATCAATTGACCAGAAACTTTAGTTGGTTCCGTAGACGAAAACACTGACGAAGCCACTCAGGCTCAGCAGGAAGCGATCGAAAACGATGTAATTTTGTGGGATAATGCCAAATTTATTCTGTAGATGAAGTCTACATGTCTAATATCCGCAATTCTCCCACTGTCGACACTCGATGAAGACTTTAATGGTCATTCAGTCTACTTGGAAAAACTAAAGGTTAAGCTTAGTATAAGTTTTACAGTAAATTTATAGTGACTGACATGAAAATAAACCATTCTACTTTGTACTAAGTTTAATTTAGCTTTATATTTGACTTTATTGATGTTGTTAAAAATACGAACCAATACTCCTGTAGTTCCATTAATTTCAACTCACCTAATAACGTTTCAAATTACTTCTCACAAGTTTGTACTTAGTGTCTCGTAAGTTTTTATTATTTGGAAATCTAGATTTTTGGATTAAAGACAGGATTCTGGCTTTCAGAGAGCAGTTTCGTGTTACTTCTCTTCTAGAATAGCATATATTGAAAACATAGTTGTCTTACCAATAATTCCTGGCCAATTTATTGCAATCTTACTTTCTAGGTAAAATAACCTGCTAGTTCTTTCTGGATTACTAAGTAAACCTCAATTATAGGGTTGTTATCTTGGTATTCCTATCTAGCCTACAAAGACGATCTATTACGCTAGCTAAGGGGTTTCCGTCCATCAGTACTTTTGAGTATGTAGTGTGTAAAGTAACTACGATGACGCTTACTGATAAGTCAGTTTTTAACATGTTTTTGCCAACCGTAACTATAATTTGAAGTTGAACTACAAGCTATTTAGACGCATTTACCACTAACCTTACATTAATCCTGGCTATTTTAAGAGGGATTTGCTCTCTTATTAAGTGATATGCATCACTCAACGTAGACAGGTCAAAACAATAAAACCACTTACATCAATTCGTGAACGGAAAGGTCGACGATACATTCAAAGGTTTGGATAAGCGCTTAGTTGACCCTCAAAAGGAGGTACATTTTAGGGGAACTTGGGATGGTGTTGGAAAGTTTTTAAGTGCAGCAGCGATAGCTGCTCTATCTTTGAGGCCTGTGAGAAATTAGTGAATTTCGAAAGCTGTCAAACTTATGGCTGCTCAAAAACACCACACAGGTGTGGAGAATGATCAATAGTAGCATCAACCTAAACTCATGATATTAGTTGACTTAATTTTAGTATTCGACTCCAGTCCGAGGGGTTTTGCGGTAGTTCGCCATTTAAAGGGGATGTAAATGCTCTCTATCTGAACATTACTTATCAAGTTACAGCATGTAGGTAATTTGTCGCGATTGTTAATCACAGACGATGTTCGTTAGGGCTTTCCCTTATCCTCCTTTTTATTTATTGATAAGTGTATCCGAAAGGATCCACTTATCGACTTAGAATATGCAGACGATGTAGCTGTTTGCGATGTTGCCAAGTTTTCTGGTCTTAATGTGTAACAATAAACACATTCATGGTACGTTTCTTCTCCCCTAAATGTAAAATGTTACTTCTGGGCTAGCCTGCGTTGTCGCGTATATTCATCATACAAAGTGAAGCAGTTGGGTACGTTGACCACTCCATTTATCTTAGAAGTTTGATCAGCCCTGTTGAGTTTGTTTCTGATGAGACCTCAACTTGGATTCATTGAGTTCGTCTGGCATTCATCAATCTGTACCACGTAGTGTAGGCAAAATATCTGCCAACTAAAGAATGAATATACTGAATGACAGTCTGATAGGAGTCAGACTATGTTTATGAAACGTTGGCTACGAAATGAAAGTCATGGATAGTCTTGTCACCAGAAATATATGCGCCACATAAGTACAGGAGACATGGCGACTAAGGAAGAAAAGGTAAAAATTAGTTAGATAACAGGCGAATCACAATGTAGGAGGTACGGTTCGGATAGAAATACAAGCGGGACTTCATTTCTGTTAAGGAAAGTCACCACACTTTTATGTAGGCTTTGTCAGGAAACCCTAGAAGAGTAGCGATTGGCCATTTCTATTAAGGTCTCGAGCTACTGATTTGCACCATTTCAAGGACCTCAACTAGGTAATTGGGATGAATTGACAGGGGCCAGTTCTATGCAGCTTTCCCTCGCCCCACGGCAAGTGAATATGTAATCAACACATCCACGAGCCTGTCGAAAACCAGCTTGCTTCTCACAAGTCGGTTTTTCACGCGTTTGCATGATCTGCGACGTATGACGGCAGCCAATAGTTTAAGTGCAATCGAGAGTGAACTTATTTCCCCTAAAGATGTTACATTAGTTGCATGAGCTCTTTTTAAAGATGGAGGTTGTCTGTCTTTCCACCTCCAAGATGATGAAATACTCAATTCCTCAAACTTTTCAAACAACCTTATCAATTTTCTGGCCAGGAGTTCGCCACCATCTTTAAAGTTTAAAAGTTGGAGTTCCTTTCGAACTTCCTCTTTGTCAAGTGGATTAGTCGTCATCGACCGTAGAGGGCAGGACAATCTGACCGAAGCTTCTGTGGCAACAGACCAGCCGAACTGACTTTTGATAAATTCAGCCAATTGTTTAGGACTATCCTGGATATCGGTGATTTGAGTACCGTCAGCTCCACAGATTTTTCCTTTGACTCTAGACTTCTTGCTGCCAGTGACCCAGTCGGGTTGGAAGAACTTCCGGCAGTTACCAAATGCAACTGCTGCTTCCAACTCTTTGGGGCACTTAAACCACCATGTTTTTTGGTCTTCACGCAAACACACAATTTTCCTACGTAAGAACATACTTCTGTTATCAAACTCGCGTATTGTGAAACAGCCAAGCTAGCAATCCTGGTCAGAAAGAGTGGGCGGGGGGGGGAAGTCTACTGTCACTTGGCAGTTTTCCATACTTTTAAAACTAGTTGCCTATTATACCACTTTAACCCCATGTTTTTGCTGACTGGGAGTTAGGTTAGGAGCAGTGTACTATTAAAAGAGGACATCAGTTGGGTAGGTGGCGGTTAGGAAATGTATGAAGTATGTCTGACCACTACTTAAGTCGATTCACTATGTTGACTGTTGTAGGAGTAGGGTGGAAGGAAACTAAAGGTGACCAAACCAATACGTAGTACCTGTTCGTTTGTCTGAGCCATGTTGGTCTTCATGATAATCACGACCATTTTTTCAGCGACATTGGATGGCATGGATGAAAATCACAGGTGCACTAACTGTTTTTTTCTAGCCCTCAAGTTCCATTGTATGTTCATTCATACCTTTTCATTTTTTGCTGATCTATGTTCTAATTAATCCCTTCCATGGTGTGGGCAGCCCGGAAGTGACAACCGCCCTCATACCTCTAACAGCATGAGAGATAATCTTGTTCGAGGTCAAATCCCACCCTCATGTATGTGTGTATGTATAATCAACATAGAACCTGGCACATGTGTGCATCGGTTCAAGTTGCCATACCTCCATGGCACTCCAAGATTAACATCACCACCATTAATAGAAGTAACTTCAATAAAATAATAATAGTAACAAGGAGTGTGAACATACAGAATATGGATCCCACCCTCAACTCTTAATAACTCTCTTATCCCTACGACTAACCCTTCTCGTATAACTTTATCACGAAATGTTATTCATGGCCTCCTGAAACCTCGCGCTTAACCACACGTCGGTGCTTTCAATGTTCGAACCCTATGACAAGTAGGATAAGGAGCCTCCTTAGCTGTGACTCTAGAATCCCGCAAATTGATATCGGTCCCCCAAATCTCAGTGAGGCTGAAAAGGCTATAGGGAATCTGAAGTGGGGGAGAGCAGCAGGACCTGATGGATTAACCCCTGAGATATTTAAGAATGATGGTCTAGTTTTAACAGCGAGATCGACTGAGATCTTGGCATCAGTCCGTGAAGTCCTTGACTGTTGGTCTAAATCATGTCGGTAGATGCAGATTACCTGGTTGGGGTCCGCGTGATGGTCGTGATGGCTGAAGATACTTGGCGACATGGCTCAGAATTGGCCACAGTGGCGCAAGTGTATTCACTGTTTAACTTCATTTAGATCTTGAATTCTATTATTATTTTCTGCACACCTTTACTTTACTCTCCCCTCTTGTATTCTGTTATTATGTTACCTCTGTTATCTCGTAGTGCTGTGGTATGGCAACTTGAACCTGTGGGCGTATGTGCCCGGTTCTACTTAGTTGTTGATGATGATGGCTGGAATCTGGGAACTGGATGTAATCCCATCTGACTGGTCTCAAACACTAATCGTCTCAGTCTTTGAGAAAGGACACAAGTCCTCTTGTGACAATTACCGAGGAATCAGCTTAACGAATATAATGTCTAAAATATTAGCTCCAATAATACTTCGACGTCTAACTAAATCTCGTGAAGAACAAACTCGAGAAAACCAAGGTGGTTTCAGACCTAGACGTGGTTGTATAGACCAAATATTCACACTTAGGCAGGTCCTGGATCATAGACACACTTTTAGACGCGCAACAACAGCTGTATTGCTTGACCTTAACGTGGCATTTGACTCTATCGATCGTGAGGTTGTGTGGCAATGTCTGTCATTGAGAGGCGTGCCAGTGAAGTACATTAACCTTATACAGGCTCTCTACTGGAGCACTACTGGTCAAGTCAGAGCTTATGGCTAACTGTCCTCGGGATTGATTACTTTAAGTGGTGTTTGCCAAGGTTGTCTGCTTTCCTCATTTTTATTCAATTTTGTCATTGATGTGTTTTTAGTGTTAACATTTTCGTCGTCTGACTTCTAAGGGGTTAACCTCCTTCCCGGAGATAAACTTGTTGACTTGGAATATGCAGATGATATAGTTCTAATGGATGAAGCTGCTGAAGAAATGCAGCGCCTTTAAACCGCCTTGTGCATCAATGCAAGCATGTTTAGGATGCGATTCTCTCCAACCAAGCGCAAATATTGCTTCATGATGGGCTTGTAGCGGCACCGAGACTAGTGATAGAGAGCGTGGAAGTTGAATGCATTGACCACTTTACTTATCTTGGAAGTCCCATCCGTTCTGATGGTCTAGTATGTGATGAAATCTCGTTTCGCATACGAAGGCTCGATTGGCTTTTGCTAGTCTGTGTCACTTTTGGCGAAGGCGAGACATTCAACTTCCGACCAAAGGATGCGTTTACTGTTCGGCAATTTGATCCGTTCTACTTAATGGATGTGGAGCACGGTCATTGATGATAGAGGATATTCGTAGGCTCCTAGTGTTCGATCATAGATGTCTTCGAGGCATTGCTCGTGCTTTCTAGGACCACCGAGTAAGCAGTAACTGAGTGAGGATTAGAGCACTAAGTAAATATTGTAAATCGATTGATGAAGTAGTGAATCTTCATCTGCCGAGGTGTTTAGGACATGTGTTACGTATGCCCGACCACCGCCTGCCTCGACGAGCAATGCTGTCTGGTGTGGGAGTAGGCTGAAAGAAAGCTAGGGGCCGCCAAACCAGGGCATGGCACCAGTTTACGGAGTCATTGACAGTTGTGCTGAGCCATGTTAAAAGGTGCAGACTATCTGGTTGGGGTCTGCGTGACGATCGTAGCCAATGATTAGAAGCTTTAGGTGATATGGCTCGAAATCGTTGGCAATGGCGTAGATGCATCCATTCCTTGCCTTCTTCTAAAGTCTAAGCTTCTGGATTCGTCATAATTTTCTATTTACTGAATTATATATATATATATCTTCGATCTCTAATCCCTTCCGTTAATACTATCTCTGTTACTACCCCCCCACTGTGGGATCTGCTCCTACAGTTTCATCTTTATCTGCTAATTGAAGCATGACAACTTGAACTAATGTACGCTCGTGCCAAGTTCTACGTTGTAACTGACAGATTGAATCTTGTTAATATGATCTATTCGGGCTTATGTGGTATGTTAATTTGTACCACCGCACATATGCAGTAAGTTCGACTTTTTGACTCTTCTTAGCGTTGTCGCTAGTGACAGTATATTCATGTTACACTAACTGCGTAAAGAAAATAGTCCCTTTACTGTGAATTATGATATTTTAGTGGTCTGCTCAGTTACAAATATTTAGGCTTGTTTAACAGTTTGTGTTGTTTCCTTGTAAATTAAAATTATTACCACTTTAACGTAGTTGTTAGAATCAGTATTCTCGTTATTTGATTCTCAGGTACATTTATCCTTTTTCACTAGTTTCAAGTCAATCCATTTTATGCGCCAGTATTTCTTTAAACACACACTTTAAATTGATCATGAATCGTGCATTCTTTGAATTACTTTTGTCTTTCTGTAATTTGAGATAGTTGTTGTTTGGTGATCATTAAAGTAACTAAAGTAACAAACTATCTTTACGGTTGGATACTAATAGTGTGGGATTCAGTTCAAGTGTGATTTCCAAGAACAAAAGAAATAGTTCAGCTCACTTTCGTTTTTAATATCTTTGATAACAGAAATAAATAAGGTGGGGTCGTTGTTTCGCAAAGTCAAACAGATTTTTTCTTTATAGTTGCTGAACTACACTAATAGCATTGGCACTGTCTTTACTGGTTATGCTGTATGAAATTTAATTCAGTAGATACATAATGCTGTGTAATAGTTGGTGAGGCCAGTAGGGAGACGAATAGTGTCCAGCTAGACGAACCAAAATGCATCGGGTGGGTTTGTATTTGGGTTACTAAGGTTGCAGTGTAGGAGATTCTCTACTCATTCGGCTACAATATATTTGTTCATTTGTTCTTCAAAGATAGCATGTTGCTACACGTCTGACTTTTAGCTTTATACACATCCTTGAGTGTTTTTATTTACTAGCCTGTAATATGTTTCTCTCTTAATTTTCAACAGCTTATGAAACAAAATTACCGAGGGATTCGTCGACTTAGGCGTGACGGAAACTGTTTTTATCGAGCATTTGGTTTTGCTTATATAGAGTACCTATTAAGTGCGAAACTAATTAAAGAAGCTGGCAGGTTTGTTGATTTGCTAATCTTCATATGTTTTGTGTTATGTTAATGGTAGATTTCCTAACTGTGCCTGAGTCACAACCCTAAATACGATTAGTAATGCAGTCAGTTTTTTAAATATATATGGTTTCTTTGCTTTGACTTTAGAATTACAAATAGCTTAAAAATTGGTTCCAATCATTGTATCAAACTTCACTTCAAAATAACGTTTACTATAAATACTTTTCTAAATAAATTAACTGTAGACCAATAAACCTAACTGATCTTCGTTAATAAGTGTTGCAGCGTTTCTGCTACAAACCTCAGTATTCACGCTGTCAGACATTAAGTTTTACTTCTCAAAATCGATTCACATAAAATTGAAGTGCCTTAGTGTTATGATGTCCGGTTGATCACAAAGAAATGCAGAAAAAGTGATTAGTGCTCTTACATTATTTATTCTACAATAACGCTGTTGTAACGCGTGGTTTTGATCTTTTTATCGACCGCGAAATCTCTGTCAATTGTTATCTCGTTTAGGTTGACCACTCGAATCGGCTCCTAAGCTCTGATAAGACCCCCAGGTTGAAACTACTTGTCAACATGAACACGAGAGAGAAGGCAGGAAATACTGCAGAAAACTTAACTGCAAAGTTTCAATTATATACAGAAAACTAGGGTATTTATATTATCATAAATGTCATTTTGGGCTTCTAGAGATTTCTGCAACCTACTAAACACAGTAACAGTAAGATAATTGTCCAATCACAGATATATCACGTGACTTCTCATTGTATAGAAGTTTCTGATAAAGAACTATTTACATGCTGATGGGACACAATGTTTCCTATTTATTTCTATACCTTCTTGAGCTTGTTTCAAGGGGTTTTTTGATTCTACCCAACAAACGCATATGTTATAAATCTTAAGTTGATTCTAATATTACTCAAAGTAATTATATTAATATCTCACTGGTTGCGCTGAATTGTTTTTACAGCTGTCGAGCTCTATGAAATACGAAAATTGAGGGTACCTCGTTTGCAGCGTTTTATGTTTATTGGATTCTGGATGGGAAGAGAATAAGAGGAAACATGAACTGACAACTCACTAAGCACAGAATATGCAGTTACTTTTACTTTTGAAATCAATGGTACAAGTGTTAAATCAAGGCATTCTGATGATCGGAACTGAAAGTTGATAAAATAGGATTTCGAGCGAGCTATGTACTTTCTAATAAATAATTACATTATGGCATAGTTGATTAGTTTGTTGTAAGGGGTTCCTTCGAAATTGTATGTTATATATATATACATATCAGTCGTTTTAAGTTTAATAATTACCATTATATCGCTATATCTTAAGAATTATGTTCTGAATTACCTAGTCGGTATTTAGTATTTTATTTTCGTTTACAATTTTCTATAAAACTTACTTTCGATAAAATACAACGTAGGTTATATTTAAGTTTACGGTTGGGTATAACAGAAGTTTCCATCCATAGTAGCCTAGATATAGTTTACCTATATTATTCTAGTCGTTTCCATCTTAAAAGTTGTTCAACGTCACAATCTAAAATTATGTATTGCGATACTATAGAATAGAGCTCATGTCTATCTGGTTACATCTATAGATTTATCCCGAATCCTTAGCTGAAGTTCTGAGCATCTATGAGACATTATTTCCAGATATCATAAAAGTTTACTTAAATCACCATAGCGATAATTTAACTCGGTAGATATTCACGGTTTTACTATAACCTTATTTGTTAGTTTGATTTCTCTGTTGTACTAAAACACCTAAACAAGTTAAATGTAATACGGTTTACTTTTAGTTATTATGCCACAGATTTGAGCCATTCCTTAGCAACTTTGCTTTTAAACACAGGATCCTTAATTGTTGTATAATTGGTTTAACTTGAAACTTACTGCACTGTCTACCACGGTAATGTCATTATTACTACCAACTCATCAGGTAAAAAAATTGTATACTCTGCTTTTTTCACAGTTTGTATGAGAACTAGTGATACTATCCAGTTGTTCAAACTGAATTAGGTGGAGGAGGTTCAAAAATGCGGTTTACGGCCAAATGTTGAATACCTTGAGAACTAAGCCTTTGTTTCACATCATAGTAATATACATGCAATTCTACTGAAATATTATTGTTTCATGACCATTCGCAAAATATACTCGGTGTTAACTTTTATCTAAATTGATTGCAACTGATCTTACAGAGAACTGAATATATGCGCGAAGTTTTTTCCAACTTCTAAGTAAACCGATTGTAGTAGTAGTGCCTACATAAATCAATATTCAAATGTTTCAATAGCTCATCAAATTGAGCTACCTAACAGCATATATTCTGGTCTAAGAGCGTATGTTTTTTGTGGTTACATATGTATCTCCTCGATGATTACCACCAGAAGCTATCTCTGACATCCCCAAACATCTTACGTCTTATTGAATTCTACATTCTCTAAGCTTTTGATGAACTAATTTTATCTATTTTAGGTTCAAGAAAAAATGTGATGTGTGTAAAGATACACTAATTGCTAATGGTTATACACAGTTTACTGTGGAGGATTTTCACGAACAGGTAGATTATTTCAAATATGCTTTTTATCATACATTTAGAACTAGTATTTTACTTGCAACAATTTTCTAACACCGGATACTTTCGTACCCAACAGTACTTAATTGTTTTCTGACACGAAACTAAATCTCTATTAGTAGCTTTGAATTTATCAATAATAGGAACAAGTGTATCATCTCAGAATCTTACACTAAGTGCATTGGTCCAGGTTAGTTCACTGTGTAACGGCGCAGAACACTAAAACCAAAAGAATGAAAAATGTTGTAAGATATTACGGCTAAGTGAAAAGACGAAAGAAATGACAACAGTTAAAAGGCAACTATATATTTATAAGCCAGATAACAAAGAAGAGTGGGTACATCTATGCCATTATGACGGGTTTTATTTAGTGTCATTGTAGTTTCAACCTCTGATTTATTTGTCATCCTGCGGACCATACTCAGAAAGTATGCACTTCCCGATACGACTATAATTAACTGTTAGTTACTTTTTAGACTGGTCCAGCATTGTAATTTGATTGCATTTATCCTTTTAGTTGCCTAATTATGTCTCAACCATCTTCATAACACACAAGACAACTTTGAATGTGTAACGTGGCTACTTCATGTGTTTTAGGTCTACCCTTTTCACAACTGACTAACTCTTCATGACTAGACTACACCCACTTTCAACACTTAGTGGTTCAACCATATTCTAGCAGTTTCTCAATAAACGAGTAGTATATGAATGTTGATCCTCAACTAGTCATAAGTTAGCTCAGAACAAATTAATGGTGTTTATACTTACACTCATAAGTAGTTTAATGTTTCTAGCGTTGTAATTTTTGTGAGTGAGCATACTTATACAATCGTGCTTATGATTTGGTTAAAACTATCCTGGAGCTTAAGAAGAAAATTTGTTTACTGGCTAAACCAATTCATTCTCCTATTAGTATAAGTTTTAGCACAGATTATCCCTGGTGCATATTTTCTAACGTGAAACGCATACAATGCATCCTACTCCTACTTCAACTTTCAGAAGTTCAGTGATATGATTATGTTGTTTACGCATTTTTAGTTGATAAGCAAACCTTCTAGGAAGGTTGGGACTAATTGTATTCATAACCAGGGCGAACAGGTATAATGACTCTATACTCCCGAGCGTATGCAACTTTGTTGTCACATGTGACAGTCTGTCATATGAACACTAATGCGGTTCTGTTAGTTTAAGGTGAGAGACTTCGGTAACAATGTTCTTATTCAGTACAAATTTCGAAGTCACCTTTTCTTACAAGTTTTTTTAATTTGTAAAGTTAAATGCTGTAGGATGATGGTCGCACAAATTGACTAAAGTTGAAGATCTTATCAGTGCGATGCCAACTCGACGGTCTAAATGTTGAGCGTTTGCTTCGTGACTTATGTATTCTGGATCTGTGGATGCATAATGTCGAGTCCCGTATTTGGGAAAACAGCCGTCTAGTGTCTCACAGTTCTTGATAGTTATCTAAGGTATTAAAGATTCAGTTACATTTTATCACTCTTTGTAAATTGGACAGACAGCAGGTTCGATGTATTTCTTTTGAATATTGATTTTTTTTGTCACAGACTGAGTCTAATCGAGTTCCAGGTAGCAGTGGACGGCTATTTTGTCCTAGTATGAAGTTCCTCAGAGGTGTGCACACAACCCTCGTGAAACCGAACCTAGATCTCTTCAGGAATATCTCGAACTTAGTTAGCTTATGTGATGATTATTTTAGCTAATTTAATGTGGTGTTGTGTAGAGTAGATTTAATTCTTTGTTTTTGTTCATCGGATATTGACCACGGTTGGGTCCTTACTCCTGAGGAGTCCCATGCTCAGAAGAAATAGCTGTCCAGTGCTCCGTGGCTTTTAATGGCATCCAACCAAAATCAATCTATGACGTATATAGACAGGTAGTTAGTTTATTGAATATCAAACAGGTAAATGCCTTCATAAGTTATTTCTGTTTCATTTTTATATGTTTCTCGTCACTAATAAAACAGTTTGTTGGCATGGTAGATCGATTTACCATTGATAATGGTACATTGGAAGAATTAGAAGAAGTGTTCAATGATCAAGCATATTCAGATTATTATGTCGTATTTTTACGGTTAGTTATCTAGTACATCCTTCAAAATTGTTTCTTGTCATTTATTAGGTGATATCTATAATTTATTTGACTTTTTTCGTATTTTTATGTTCTTTAAACCAAACAGTGTAATTATGCCTCTAAAAACATTAGTACGAACTTTAACGGAAGTAACAATAAGTAGTTCCGTAATTTCCTCACGACCACTGATTTAATTTGTTTGGGTGATTTTGTAATTTGTTTACTCCATGCATATTTTCATTCTCGCCGATTAGTTTGATATTTGATCGTGTTAGCGATGGGCCTGTTTATGTTCGTTTATAAAATTCACATTTACCAACTACAGCATGCGATTTGTTTTAGAAACCTTACATAGAATCGAAAGGCTTACAAGAATACATTGACACTGTCATTCGTAGGATAATTTTTACTATAAGAATAATGGCATGTATTTAAACAAAGATGTAAGGGTGGTATATATTTCTAATTAAGTGGTACCATAAAAATTTTAAATATCTTGTTCCACATATTCAGTAACAAATTATATTGTCTAGTCTCGGTAAGCATTCTCTTGTATAGTGGAATAACGTATAATGATTTCCTGTATATTCGACCTTAAGTAAGCACTTGAAATTCTCGGTGCTACATACTGTATAAATCATCATGTATCGATCCTACAAGTGAGTCGCAGGCTGAAGAGCTCGGCAGTGACGTTTTGAACTATGAAGCTAAGCGATGTGTTCGAACTTTGCAACGTGATAAGAGGTGACTAAGGTTATTGTTTAGATTCAATAATCTTTTAATGTAACATACAACCGAAACTTGACAAATTCACCAATTATTCTTGTGTATTCCCCTACCATATTCCGTTAATTTCTGTCATCGTTTGGACATTTGTCTAGCATAGAATTCATTTTTATAATTCTATTTTTTTAGATGTGATTAACAGTCATTATAAAAATATCGTTGTAAAGAGCAGCATCTTTCTTTTGAAATATATTAATAATCAGAGATCAAGTTTTATCTTCCTTCATTACTTAACAGTAGCCGACGGGGGAGCGTTAAGGAATAATTGTGTTTATCCACTAATTACGTGATTCTTGCGTTCATGTTGTATCAATGATTCAATTACGTATCAGGATCAAGTTATAACAGTCATGTTGTGGTTTCGGATACCCTATCATTACAGTATATAAAACACATGAAGCATCATTTTCATCAGTGTTTCAAGTACACCTTGCTGGTTAATGCCAGCTGGCACGAAACCTAGGCCAACCACTTGACCTCAAGAGAGCTCTATGATTTTGGTCCCGATCTGCATATAGGAAATATACAACCATCATTCATTAATGGATTATATTCAAGACCTTAAAATCTCATAGTAAACGCAGTTGAACATCTGTATCACTGAATCAAAGTTCAATACCCCACATTTCTGTCATATTTCTCCCTTGTTCTTTTCCTTTTTTATGCCTTTAGACTTTTAGTTTCTGCGTATATTCAAAAGAATGCTGGATATTTTGTAAATTTTATTGATGAAGATAAAACAGTCAGTCAGTTTTGTGAAACGGTAGGTTAATATTGATCATTAATATTCTTGGTTTGTTGTTCTTATCATGAATTATAATTAGTTTTAAAAGAAAACATAATTATTTTGGTTGCATTTAGATGATATTGTAATTAATCATATTTGTTACATTTCAACGATAATAAGCAGGGAGTGAGATTATTAAAATGAACTGGTAGAATAATAAAATATCTTTGGAATACCATGTCTGTAATAATAGCAAAAATATTGATTAACTCCCTTATCAGGTGCAAACAATTGGAGCCACAAACTAACTGTAAAGGCTAGTAATAATACCTTTTCAAAACCAATGTTGGTGGAGATGGATTCCAACTTGTAACTTAGTAAATGAAAGTGGGATATCTTGTCATCCACCGAGCTATTGCCTCGCAATAATATTAACATATAGTTAATCTTTAATGTACTAATAGATTGATTGTAAATAATTTCACGTAGTGCCTTAAATCATCAGTTCATTAGATAGTTGTTTCCAGCCTACAATAACCTTTTTTATTACAGTCTCTTTGATGTATTGAAACTGTCAGTAATGAGAAAAATTTGTTCATCTCGTTTCCTTTGTCAATTAACAATCAGTAGATCAGTGGCTTATTTTTGTGTATGGTATCTAACTTTGAGTCTCTAGTTCTCAAGTCTAAGTCTACCAACTTCTGTTTTAGTAGCTAAGTAACATCACTAGGGTTTAAACATGAAATGTAGCTCAAAGTGGGGCACATAAGTCTGTACTTGGGGAATTACAACATTTCACTTATTTCAGTTGACACAACATGTCTAAGTGATTTATTTACTCATTACAGCATTATATTTTTTAATCAGTAGTTCAACCATATTTCAACAGTAATCCAAAGAATATAGAGTCTCATGAACACCTTGAATAGCATTACAAACATATTTTGGATACGTTTCTTTCTCTCTAAATAC
This sequence comes from Schistosoma mekongi, assembly GCA_034768735.1. Taxonomy (NCBI): domain Eukaryota; kingdom Metazoa; phylum Platyhelminthes; class Trematoda; order Strigeidida; family Schistosomatidae; genus Schistosoma; species Schistosoma mekongi. The sequence goes on along the minus strand of CM068306.1, from coordinate 77,270,832 downwards.
AAAATGTTAATTCAGGACTGGTTCGCATCATCGTTTAAATTGGTCATAGGGCGTGAAGTAGTTGAGTGCGTTAACCACTTCACCTAAGTCTCATTAGTCTTGGTGGGTCGGTATCTTACAAAATCTCAGTCTGGATTCCCAAAGCATGCTCAGCTTTTACTGCTCGTGACGTAGACGAGATATCCGTCTCTCAACGAAAGGCCAAGTGTACTGCGCATACATCCTCTCTGTTTTAAGATTTGGATGCGAAACATGAAAATAAAAGTTATGCATAAGCTCCATGTCTTTTATCTTATAAATCTTCGAAACATCGCGCGCATATCACGGAAGGAGTAAATAGACATTAAAGATATCGGATACAGAATTTTAGGAGTTGAAGAGGTCGTAAACCTTGATCTACAGAGATCGTTGGGGAGTTGTATTACGTATGCTCGACCACCGCCAACCTCGACGCATGATGCTGGCTGGAGTAGAAGTAGGATGGAAGGTAGGGGCGGCCAAACCAAAACATAGCATCACTTCATGAAGTGTTTAACCGTTAGTCTAAGCCATGTTAATAAATTATATTTCTGACGAATATTATTGCTACAAACTGGCTCATTCTACACACCGTTCAAATGGTTTGATAACGACTCATTCGTTTCGTTTCCCCCTACTTCTTGCAAATAAGGAAATCCTTGGCAACATTAAGTTCATGTTGTTTCACTAACCTTTGAAATTCCTTGGTTGATCACTTACTCTTTTAATTTGCTATAGCTTATACATCGCCTACATACCTTGGAATTGTTTTGGACAACCTCAGTCAAGTTTTTAAATGATACGTTCTAAATTTTGAATAAAAACGTTTCAACTTTGGATTATTATTATTTATGAAATGAGTAATATATATTTGTAAAATTCCAATTAGTAGAAATCAAAATTTTTGGCTTTTCGCGGCTTAGTGCAAGTCGCTTCTTCAGAGAAAAAATGAATAACGTATTGAACTAAGTTAAGATTAAATAATACAATTGAACAAATCAAAATGAGTTCAATTAAAATGCGAATTTGACTGCGTCATGTCATGTTATTTGGGTCAAAGTGATTTGAAATGAGACATGTATGCATATGTTAATGTGATGTGAAAGGAAATTATGTGAGATGAAGATAAAATTGTATGTATGTTCACATGAATGAAATTTGATGTACTTTAATTGTGGTCAGTTGGATAGAAAGTCCATTTTGAGTGAATAGTAAGGCCTCTTTTGTTAAAGAAAGTTGGATTTAACAAAATGTAAAGCGCTTCAACTATTCGTTTTCCCTTACAATCGGAAAAACTTTGAATAATTTGGATATATTTAACATCGATTTTATGGTTGTGGTAGATGGCATGTACTGCTATTGCTGATTTAATTTGTAAATTTCCAAGTTCAACAGGATTATTAGGAGGTCGTTTAGTGTAGCTTGCATATTCTTTGGCACGAGTTTTGACTTCTCGAAAAGACTCTCTAATGTATAAAGCATTACAATCAACACAACCTAGCCTGTAGACACAATGTGTAGATGTGCAAAAGATCTTGTCCTTTATTTGAACTAAAGCACCTCGAACATTGTTGGTAGTCTTGTAGAATGTTTAAATTCCATATCGTTGTCATGACTGCAAGATAGAACGGCTGTACCAATCCATGGAATTTCAATTGATTTACTATTAGTTAGTTGTACGTTGCTTCGTTTTTGCAAATTTTTAATAATATTCATTGAAAAATTATTAAATTGTCGGAAGCTGATTATATTTTTGCATTCAGATTTCTTGTCAGCTGATGTAGTGAGTTTAATGACTCTTCTGAATAAGTTTAAAGCAAAGGATATTTTTGCACTTAATGGGTGTGCTGAATTGAAATCGATATGTCGGTTTGAATGTGTGGATTTGAGATGAATTCTCAGATTAAGAGTTTCGTTTAAATTTCTTTTGACCAGGCAGTCTGAAAATGGTAACTCATTGTGTTCATCTTCACTTTCTAAAGTGAATTTGATATGTTGAGACAGGGTGTTGATTCGTTTTGAGAAAGTTCTCAGAAAAGTCTTTTTGATAATGATAAAAGTACCATTTACATATCTAAGCCAAATCCGTAGTTTAATGGCATTATTGGAAATATGAGATTCAATATGGGCCATAAAAAGGTTTGCTACAATTGATAAAACGGGGGAGCCCGTCGCCATTCCGTTAGTTTGTTTGTAGAGAATCTTTTGTAAAGTGAAGAAAGTTGAACTCAAACATAATTTTAGGGATTTCATGAGTAAAATGAAGCTTAATGGACAACTTCTGGATAGTGTATGATCATTTCCTAGTAATCAATTAATAAATTTTAGACAGATATCAATTGGAATACTCGTATATAAAGGCACAACATAGCTTACCATTATTCCAATATCTTCAACTATTAAATTTGATATTCTTGGTTTGAAATCATGTCTTTGAAGTGGTTTCAAATTGTTGCTTACGTATCTAGCAATCGCATAAGTTGGAGTGTTGGTGAAATCAACTATTGGTCTCAGTGGGGCACCAGGTTTATGAATTTTCGGCATACCATAGAAACGAGTTGTACATGATTTAGGATATAATGTAAACCATAGACAGATACCAATGAATGGTTTCGATTCTTTCGTAAGTTGACGCGTCTTGGATTTTACTTTGCTTTTTATCGCTGAATGACTTTTTGAATCGATCATTAGATGTGGTCCTGTGGATAAATGCTCAAAGGCTTTTTCTTCATAATCTGTTTTATTCATCACAACTGTGGTATTACCTTCGTTTACCTTGGTAATTGTTATTGATTTGTCATTTTATAAACAACTTGTCCAATTCTCAATTTAAAATTATCAAATTTAACCTTGGTAATATTATTATATTCAACTTTATTTCAAAACAGGAAGTTGAACCAATGGCTCGTGAGTCCGATAATATTCATATAGCTGCTTTAGCACTAGCCGTTGAATTGCCTATTTATGTAGAAAATTGTCAACAGTCAGGTGAATTGAATCGTATCGAATTTCCTGCCCACAGTGATTTGATAAATATTAATGAAGGAAGCAGTAGCGATGATAGTGTTAGCGCTAAGCAAATAGTATGTAATGAAAATGAATTGCTTACTAATAATCATCGAAAAGATAACAATCCTCCAGTTACACTGTTGTACAGACCAGGTCATTACGATATATTATATCCTAATTCAAAACAATAGTGGAACAAGTCGACAAGTAATTTTTCACAGTGTACCATTCATAATCAATATTGTAGTATGTTTCCGTTTTTGGTGTTATAATTTGTAACTTAGATTAACTTTTGATGATGACTTCTTGTCATTTATGTACGTATTTCTGCGTAATCCTTTTTGTTCCTGTAATAATGCCTTGCACCAAGTGCAGTTCGATCAACAGTACAATGTTTTTTTTTTCATTTTCAACGCTTTTATGAGTTGGCGTAGAATACTTATATTCTTCCTTGTCAAGTATTCTTCCTTCACCTATTACAATTCACTCCACTGAATACAAATCACTGTAAGATAAGGAAACGAAAATTTCAAAAAAAATATTTGAACTAATAAGAACAAAAGTCTGCAAACATTCCACGCAATAAACATCTAAAATAATTTTTTCAGTTTGACAGCTGCCAGAATTCAAACATAAATAATTCTATTAACAAAAATTCTTGCAAAAAGTAAACCATATAACAACAGAAAATGTTCCAAAAAATATGATTTCAAGATTATATATATATATATATATATATATATATATATATATATATATATATATATATATATATATATATATATATATATATATATATATATATATATATATATATATATATATATATATATATATATATATATATATATATATATATATATATATATATATATATATATATATATATATATATATATATATATATATATATATATATATATATATATATATATATATATATATATATATATATATATATATATATATATATATATATATATATATATATATATATATATATATATATATATATATATATATATATATATATATATATATATATATATATATATATATATATATATATATATATATATATATATATATATATATATATATATATATATATATATATATATATATATATATATATATATATATATATATATATATATATATATATATATATATATATATATATATATATATATATATATATATATATATATATATATATATATATATATATATATATATATATGTTTATACTTTAGAAATTCAGTCTAACGCTCTCCCAACTGAGCTACTCCGGCCCGCATGCAACATATGCATACATATACATATTTATATACATCAATTCCTATTCACAAGCATAACCTCATCCATCCAGCATACGCATACACACAACACACCAAATACAACCAATACATCAACACCAGTATCCAAAATCTAACCAGTAGACCAACACCAACAACTAATGCGTAATATCTTGATGACAAGCTAGTCGAAATCATATAGTTTGTCGACTCACGCATCTCAATATTAAGACGCCCACACCACAAATACACAGACATAATTACCTTGACAATAAGCACAAGAATAAAATATTAGTAGTAATAGTGGTAATAAATATATGCATATTATCATGATTCTTAATAGTGGTGATGATGATGATAATTAGTGTAGAGTTGGCATTACTGAATACGGCGTGAATAGACAGAATTGACGAGTGTCAGCGACCGTGGTGAACAGAGATTGTGTGTGTGCGTGTGTGTATGTGTTTGACGTGACAATTTGATGACGAATATATGTGTGCAGCTAGAGGTAGAGAGAAGTAGGTTTGTGATTATCGTAGGTATAGTGATTATTGTGGAGATTGGAATGTGTGTATTATTAAAAGCGCTCCCGCGCCGGGTGTCGAACCCGGGCCGCCTGGGTGAGAGCCAGGAATCCTAACCGCTAGACCACGCGGGACGACTTCGTCGCCATCATCACAACCCAACATTATCGACTCTCAATTACCAATTCACACACAGACAAAATCAACAATTCTCCATCATCAATCACCAACACATTCACAAAATTATTCAGCACTAACACACACCCTCACATTCAGAACTCACAATCCCTCCATCTCATTCATCAACACCACCATCGCTATCCTCGTCACACACACACACACACACACACAGATCCACATTATCATCGCTTCCTGCATCATAAACAACTTCATCTGGTTCACCAGTTCACAACACAGCTCTACAAACTAACAAATTATCGGGAAAATATGAGTGCTTCGAACTGTAACCCTCGTCTACATATCATCTTCTCTCCGACTATTTCCACAGACTACAAGATCATGCATGTGTGCATGTCTGTTTGTGCGTGTTTCTCCGCATGCCACTATCACTCATTCCACACATTCAGTCACCATGCAGTTGTATCAATTCCGTTTTCCACATGTAATTATTCCCCTGGTACATTACACACCATCATTTGTAGTCGACCACCAATTGAAAGTGAAAACCACTCACAAACTCATCGACTATTATTAGTAGAGTGGAAGTATCAGAGACAACAAAGAAAACTACTAATGCTACCACTATTATCTCCATGACTACTCCTACTATCACTACAACTACATCCACAACTACGTCTATGTCTTCTTCTACTAATATCGATATTGTCAACATAACTAACATAACCACCATCAATACCATATGCATGCAAGCAATTGAACGTTGTGCAGTTGTCGATTCACCAAGTGCTCATGTCTGACATATGTGAAATTGCATGGAACGATCGGGGAATGATGGGGGAAGTCAGAAAAGTCTGAAACCCAATGTAACGTGATTTGATGCTGTCGACTTCATTATTGTGACATTTCGCGTAGTGTTTCGTCTCGTACGCCCGACATTTAAGCCGTTGAAACTATTGATTGTATGCTTGGTTCAGTTGAGTAATACGGACGATGACGAAGAGAGAGAGAGAGAGAGAGAGAGAGAGGGAAGGGCAGAATGAATGCGTGCATGGTTGTGAGTGAGGTTGTGGTGGAGGAGAGTGTGTAGTGGCATTCAGAGCAGAAATGAAGCCACAGGACTGGATAGTGATGGGAAAGTGGAGTGTTTGTAGAGTATAATCACGTTGCGAATGTTGTTTGAGAGTGTTGGGGTGAGTCGG